>VMBQ01009158.1:11444-35990 GCA_007657795.1 Dreissena rostriformis
TCTATCAATATTCAATAGATCCTGGTACAACGAGATCTGTCTATCAATATTCAATAGATCCTGGTACAACGAGATCTATCTATCAATATTCAATAGATCCTGGTACAACGAGATCTATCTATCAATATTCAATAGATCCTGGTACAACGAGATCTATCTATCAATATTCAATAGATCCTGGTACAACGAGATCTATCTATCAATATTCAATAGATCCTGGTACAACGAGATCTATCTATCAATATTCAATAGATCCTGGTACAACGAGAAATATCTATCAATATTCAATAGATCCTGGTACAACGAGAAATATCTATCAATATTCAATAGATCCTGGTACAACGAGATCTATCTATAAATATTCAATAGATCCTGGTACAACGAGATCTATCTTTCAATATTCAATAGATCCTGGTACAACGAGATCTATCTATCAATATTCAATAGATCCTGGTACAACGCCCGTACAATTAAAAAAACTTATTTCCCATCAAGAGCAATAGCATGTATGTCGTGGGCTCTACGCAAGACTATCGTAACTCACTATATAATATATAGTGAGTTACGATAGTCTTGCGTGGAGCCCACGATGTGTTGTGTTCAGTTTTATTTATTGTAAGCTTTAGTTAAAGGGTGCTTTTCTAGTGACACCTTTTAATGTCTTAAAGCCCCATTTAAACTCAAAATCAACGCATATTTCTTTAAATATTTCGTAAAATAAAATTAACCCATTAACAATCAGTGTTCCTTGTAGCACCAGCCAACATTTGAACGCCAGATGTGGTCTGGTTACATAGATCTAACGAGATACAAAATGCTCGTTTTTATTTTTTTGTGGCACAATAGATTCCACTCTAATTTACCGCAACGATTCATATTCATATGACACACGAACACTATAATGATACATGAAGATGTGTTGAATATATTGTCCCACACAAAAGCAAAAAAAGAGAATTTTGTATGTTGTATCTATGTTACCAGATTACATATAGCGTTGCAATTTTGGATATTGCTATAAGGAACACTTGTTTTTTTTATTGGTTAACTTTATTTTACGAAATATTCTACAAAGTATTCGTTGATTTTTAGTGTTAATGTAAGTATACTTATATAGTAACCCATGGACTACTCCACACATATATATGATATCATGTTTCTTACGAAATTGCCTCTTGTCATCTTAAAATAAGGACCCGATTATGTAAATTTCTCAAAAGTTGTCATGTGAGCTTATTTTGTATTTATTAGACAATGTCTAACACGATTATTAGACCATACGTCCACTGCAAGTCTAGCTCAAAGAACACTAGCCTTAATTGCATTGTATCTTATTATTGGCACTACTTTAAATATCATGACGATTATTACATTTGTGGTATTTAGTTTAATTACTTAAAGTAACCTCTGAATACATGCACACTGCAGTGACCACTATCGAAATGCATATCGCGAGTCTCGTTTTGTATTCATCGCTAAGCTATTGCGTCCTGATAATCGCTCAAAGTGGGAATGTGAAAAGAATCTATTTTCGACGTTGTTTTGTGCATTTATTTTTGTTATTACACTAAAAATTGCTGTTCTTTAAATAAAAAATACAAATAAATATTAACACGATTGTTCATGCTGAACACCATATTCATTAATTATCCTCCTACCGTTTTATTCCATATATTGGAATATTTGTTATTGNTTGTTATTACACTAAAAATTGCTTTTCTTTAAATAAAAAATACAAATAACTATTTACACGATTGTTCATGCTGAACACCAAATTCATTAATTATCATCCTACCGTTTGATTCCATATATTGGAATATTTGTTATTGTTAAGAATAAAATGGATATTAAAGAGTTGCATAAAGCATGGTATATCATGTAAACGTGCTTGGTGTCCTACTCTCAAAGTGTACACCCTCTGTTGTTTAAATTCAAGTTTACTGTGTAGAATGGCTTTAATACTAACTCGAGATTGAACGCTAGCCCCACGAAATTCGGTCTACCCGATCCCGTGAAATCTTTTAAGCGAGAGTACGATTTCAGTTAAGAATCTAATATCTATTGATACTAAGGGAACTGTACATACTCCACAGTGTAAGCGGATCCCATGAAGTTGGGTCTGTGTGAGGCCATGGACGCTTCGGTGTAAGGTGGATCCTCCGTGGCAATCTCGTTGAAGTGCATGTCCTTCACGAGATCGGGAACCACCTGGTGACAGTAGTCCACCAGGCACCACGCCGCCTGTAACATGCAAACACTGGTTGAGCTCAGGGCAGGCGATATTTTAGAGCTAGGCATCTTTTGAGTTTAAAGTCAGATTTTGAGCAAACAATGCACACAATGGTTAAGTTCAGGGCAGACGATATTTTAGAGCTAAATATTTTCTGAGTTCCAAGTCAGATCAGAAGACAATTTTGGCTACTGATCATGCGCCAAGTCAGAGCAGATGAGAAGATGGAGCTTTTGATTTTGGTTCTTAAGCTTATCGTTAAGATTCAAATTAGGAACAGAGGGCAAAATCTCAGTAATTGGTAATGTTCCGAGAATACGTTGAGAATAGATTATGATATTATCAAATCATTTGTACTCTTTCATTTAAATATGATAAAAATGCTGACAATTTGTGAAATGTTCGATTTTCGATATAAGCATATTATTTGAAAATATACACGTGTGTGGTTTTTATTGGGCATCGAGTAAACGAGGATTAATTACCCCCCAATGTCTGTCGAGAAGAAAATTCATGTCGAAATCGTCATCATCTTCTCCGAATGGATTTATGCCCTGCTCCGCTACCTAAAATATTAAAACATTTAAAAATATCTTTACTGTAATAAAACAATAGATGAGACAAGTAAGTACCTCTACTGATACGTACATTTTTACTGTAATAAAACAATAGATGAGACAAGTTAGTACCTCTACTGATACGTACAATAGATGAGACAAGTTAGTACCTCTACTGATACGTACAATAGATGAGACAAGTTAGTACCTCTACTGATACGTACAATAGATGAGACAAGTTAGTACCTCTACTGATACGTACAATAGATGAGACAAGTTAGTACCTCTACTGATACGTACAATAGATGAGACAAGTTAGTACCTCTACTGATACGTACAATAGATGAGACAAGTTAGTACCTCTACTGATACGTACAATAGATGAGACAAGTTAGTACCTCTACTGATACGTACAATAGATGAGACAAGTTAGTACCTCTACTGATACGTACAATAGATGAGACAAGTTAGTACCTCTACTGATACGTACAATAGATGAGACAAGTTAGTACCTCTACTGATACGTACAATAGATGAGACAAGTTAGTACCTCTACTGATACGTACAATAGATGAGACAAGTTAGTACCTCTACTGATACGTACAATAGATGAGACAAGTTAGTACCTCTACTGATACGTACAATAGATGAGACAAGTTAGTACCTCTACTGATACGTACAATAGATGAGACAAGTTAGTTCCTCTACTGATACGTACAATAGATGAGACAAGTTAGTTCCTCTACTGATACGTACCAATAGATGAGACAAGTTAGTTCCTCTACTGATACGTACCAATAGATGAGACTTGTTAGTACCTCTACTGATACAATAGATGAGACAAGTTAGTACCTCTACTGATAAGTACAATAGATGAAACAAGTTAGTTCCTCTACTGATACGTACAATAGATGAGACAAGTTAGTTCCTCTACTGATACGTACCTATAGATGAGACAAGTTAGTTCCTCTACTGATACGTACCAATAGATGAGACTTGTTAGTACCGCTACTGATACGTACAATAGATGAGACAAGTTAGTTCCTCTACTAATACGTACAATAGATGAGACAAGTTAGTACCTCTACTGATACGTTCCAATAGATGAGACATGTTAGTACCTCTACTGATACGTACAAAAGATGAGACAAGTTAGTCCCTCTACTGATACGTACAACAGATGAGACAAGTTAGTTCCTCTACTGATACGTACAATAGATGAGACAAGTTAGTACCTATACTGATACGTACATTTTTTAGCACAAAACAAACAAGATGCTGCGTACAACAAAAGCATACGTCCCCAGTAGAATCCTTGAAAGCATTGATCAATTGGCTCATTTGAAAACGCTCAAGTATACAAGTAGGTNATAGATGAGACAAGTTAGTACCTCTACTGATACGTACCAATAGATAAGACATGTTAGTAACTCTACTGATACAATAGATGAGACAAGTTAGTACCTCTACTGATACGTACAATAGATGAGACAAGTTAGGACCTCTACTGATACGTACATTTTTTAGCACAAAACAAACAAGATGCTGCGTACAATAAAAGCATACGTCCCCAGTAGAATCCTTGAAAGCATTGATCAATAAGCTCATTTGAAAACGCTCAAGTATACAAGTAGGTCATTGTAAAGATTAAAAGGTCAGGCGATTTGTATGTGTTGATAGGGTTAATAGATAACATCAATGCAAGTACCACTGCTTTGTAGCAAGCTGTATTGATGTAAGACGAAACGCTTCTTTTGGGTTAAACACGAATTTGGACCTTCTGAAAAAGTCAATACTAAGATGCAATGAATCCGTAAGGTCAATGTCAAGGTCAAAATGAGGTCATGTGATGTGAATGAGTTGAAAGTATTCAAATTTCGATTGAAATATTTAAGTTTTGTAGCAAGCGGTATTGATCTTACACGAAACAAGTCATTTTGGGCTAAAACAAATGCCAGTATTAATACTACAATTGTCCCGCGTCGTGTAAAAATGTGAATTTATCACAGCTAAGTAATTTTCAAACGAAGCATTGAATTAATCATCGCTCAGTAATGTTCAAGTTCAGCGGTGAATTAATCATGACCCAGTTATGTTAAAGCGCAGCAGTGAATTAATCACCGCTCAGTAATGTTCAAGTGTAGCGGTGAATTAACCATGACTCAGTAATGTTCAGGCTCAGCAGTGAATCAATCATGAATAAGTATACACGAATGCAACAGTAAAATAAACAACACTAAGTATGTGTTGCAGTTAATTAATCATGATTGACAAGGTCGCAACATTGTGATCACAGCAGGGTGCCAAATAGACAGGAATGCAACTCCCCAGTTGATTGCATATTATTTTTGTTTATTGAGTTTGTGGGGGTGTTGTATTGTTTTGTTTCTCTTGATTATGTCTATTTGTTTTGTTGCTTGTGTTTACCTTGAGCCAGCCCATATAGAAGAGGAACTGCAGCAGTGTGAACACGGGTATATAGAGGTCAATGTCACCCTTGGTATTTTCCACGTACTGACGGCCGATCAGACTAGCACCAAAATATATGTACACCGCCAATGTCACCACCTGTAACGCGTACGAGATAGATTTAAACTGGAGAACGTATGAAAATATTGAACCACACTTAACACAGTAACGAGTGTTTTATATTATGTTCAGCGTGCGTTATATAGAAATGAAGGTGTACATATACTAATTGTCCACCAGTTATATCACAAAACAAAAAACGCACGAAAATTCTCCGGTATATGTTATTTCTGTTGTTATATCATGTTTAATCATGTTCTGCAACCGAAGTCTGTTTAAAAATAAATGTATTTCCAGCACAAACTATGATTATATAACGTACAATCTGAATTATAGAGAAACTAGACTTGTTTGTGCATCGCGTGTTCGAACCTGAGTGTAAACCAGCGGGATTGTGATCCAGTCGAACACAAAGCAGATCGAGCACCTGTCGCGGAAATCAGCAAGTTGCTGCAACAAATAGTGATACATTAATAAATGGTTATAACAAAAGTATATACAAATAAATATAAGTATGAAGACAATTGTAGCTCACAATATCTGACAACCTACACTCTCTAACAAAATAAAAACTGTTTAACACTTGTCTGGTTCGAAACTGTATGCCGAGGGACCATCGATACGAACATATGCACAACCTGCAAAATATCCAAGCTTCCCATTGAGGTTGTTCCATACCATATTATTCTTTATTACTGTTATTATCGATACTAAAAGAAAATAGGAAAAATCGAAGAAATAACTTCCAATAATGTAGGAAATTAAAGACCTTAACATNTCCAAGCTTCCCATTGAGGTTGTTCCATACCAAATTATTCTTTATTACTGTGATTATCGATACTTAAAGAAAATAGGAAAAATCGAAGAAATAACTTCCAATAATGTAGGAAATTTAAGACCTTAACATTCATTTCTTTATATTAATACATGTATATGATGAAAGATCGAATGCTACAACGCAACACGAACACCACGTAATCTGATCATCATTATAGGACTATTCTTAGTACTCGATCAAGATCAAGTGTTAACATGAATGAAAAACACATTCTACGGACAGACAATATTACCCCTCTGAGTGGATGTGTATTGCGCGCTCACCTCTATAATGAACCGGAAACCGTATTCACTTGTGATCCTGCCCTCTCTTCTGGCATTTGTGATGACAGTGTTGGCCCAGACCAGTGGCACCCAGAACTTGTGATACTTGCAGTTGACGTTCTCGATATCTACCACCTCACCTTGGGTCAGAAAACCTGAATAATGACATGCATTTATTTTGAAAATGTTCAAACAGAATGACAAGTATTTGTTTGGAAAATGTTTGAAACCTATGTTGTTGTAAAAAATTACAACCCCCAGGTGTTTGATCAAAACATCTAGGTGCTCATATGCTCAAAGTATGCAAGAAACACTACGCATGAAGCCAGCTCTTATATGCACAGTAACTGACAGGAAAACAGACTGTATAGACATGCGGACAGAACGGTTACCGCACGAATAGACCGATTATGCGCAATGCCAACCCGACAAGCAGCCTGATGAAATAATATACTTATTAAAGTAGACAGACAGATATACAGACAGATAGCAAGAAATGCGAAAAGAAATCTACCCAGTCGAGCAAACTTGATTTAGGTAAATAGACAGGAAAAAACACACACAGAACATAACATAACATTCAACACGTGTCTGTCCTAGTCGAATTAACATTGACAACAATAGCAATCGAATTGATTTATAACAGTTTTCTTCATCTAAGTTATCGCATACTATTATTTGATGTTATAAACACGTTATATAAAATATAAGTAAGTGTTTTTGAACTCACGAAACAATAATATACTTTAATTTAAGTTTCGTTTAACAATAAATCTTGTACAACCTCTCATTGTATTTTCATGAGGTTTTAGATAAAACTTTGCACTATTGCTATATGTTTCATCACATGGTGTGCCGTCCATGTACTAAAACGACACACAAATACAAATAATATTAAAAGAAACAATCAGATAATAGCATCTGTTTTCAAAATAAGATCTTTAAGACTAGGTTATTATTAGAACGATGAAACAAACTCGGTCCGAAGTGTATTTTTATTCAGATTTGCTCTTAACTGAAAATACAAATAAACCACGGTTCAACATAAGAAAAATGGCGAACCATCGACAAAACATGAAATACCTCATCGCAAACTACTTTTATGTAGATTATGTTAAGTTTTTTATCTGTAGTTGTATGACCTAGCCGAAAAAATAAACGGATTACCAGCCGTTTATGATAATGAAAATCTTTTGGGAAGATTTGAAGAATTCGATAACTCTATATACAAATTGGTGAAAAATGGTATCATATTACACAGCATGACAACCTTGGCATGCGACCTTAACATAAACTGTGATATACTAGAAGTACTTGTTCAAAATATGCGAATGGAAATTTATTTTAAACCAATATGAATGTAAAGTGCAACCCATGTACAGCACCCAGTCAAGGGAAACAAACCCATTCTCAATGTGTCAAGACTCAAGCAGTTTCAAACACTTGACTCCTCAAACGTGAGTTACCGGTACTTGCTTTTCAAGCTCATTTCTAATCCGTAATTAAATAATCCGATTGCCTGTTAAATATGGTTTAATCCATTGTTGCGATGTCGTAAAGTACTGATTTGCGATCATTTATAGCGATAATTTAATGTATTTAAAACGTGTAACATATTCTGATATTATTTATTTTGATGTTATAATTTATTAAAGGCAGTTACCGCAATCGAATTCTTTAACCTCACAAAAGACGCTATAGCGTCAGAGGTGAGATACACTAATACCGTTTTCTTTTCGCACCTCGAAATTACTTCCTCGTGATCGATTAACACACATGAAAAAAAATGGCTTTCGGTGTAAAATACACTGGCCGTTGGCCGCTTACGACAGGTGAACATTATACTCAGGTGTTATTAAGATTTCGGCAGGGGAATTTTGACTGACCATTTACGTCAGGTGACCGCTTTACTCAGTTTACCTCTTAGTCAGATTGTACTTTATGTACGTCATGGATGGCATCCTTGTTAATATTCTGAATATTTGACATATTTCACGAAAGTGTGAGAAAAATATTCTAACAATAATTGCTTGTATTTGTGTTTTTTTTTCCAACTGACGACATTGACAGAAGCACCCACAGAAGACGATCTCAGTTAAAAATGNACCGCATGACACCCTTGGCATGCGACCTTAACATAAACTGTGATATACTTGAAGTACTTGTTCAAAATATGCGATTGGAAATTTATTTTAAACCAATATGAATCAGTGCAACCCATGTACAGCAGCCAGTCGAGGGAAACAAGCCCATTCTCAATTTGTCAAGACTCAAGCAGTTTTAAACACTTGACTCCTCAAACGTGAGGTACCGGTACTTGCTTTTCAAGCTCATTTCTAATCCGTAATTAAATAATCCGATTGCCTGTAAAATATGGTTTAATTCATTGTTGCGATGTCGTAAAGTACTGATTTGCGATCATTTATAGCGGTAATTTAATGAATTTAAAACGTGTAACATAATCTGATATTATTTATTTTGATGTTATAATTTATAAAAGGCAGTTACCGCAATCAAATTCTTTAACCGCACAAAAGACGCTATAGCGTCAGAGGTGAGATACACTAATACCGTTTTCTTTTCGCATCTCGAAATTACTTCATTGTGATCGCTAAACACACATGAAAAAAAATGGCTTTCGTCGTAAAATGCACTGGCCGTTGGCCGCTTACGACAGGTGAACATTAACTCAGGTGTTATTAAGATTTCGTCAGGGGAATTTTGACTGACCATTTACGTGACCGCTTTACTCAGTTTACCGCTTAGTCAGATTGTACTTTCTGTACGTCATGGATGGCATCCTTGTTAATATTCTGAATATTTGTCATATTTCACGAAAGCTAATCCGATAATGGTAGTCAGTGTGCGAAAAAAATTCTAACAATTATTGCTTGTGTTTGTGTTGTTTTTTTCCCAACAGACGACATTGACAGAAGCACCCACAGAAGACGATCTCAGTTAAAAATGCCAACTGCTTACATATTTATTCACTCATACCAATTTTCTCCCCGATGATTAACCACAGCAACATGCCCATTTCCCAATGGAAAATATCCAAGTGTAAGCGAGACAATAACGACCACTTACTGACTTATTCATTCAATTTTAAGACAACGGATGCAATTCAACAAAATATAATGAAGAAATTCTTCACACAAGAAGCACAAATCTAAACAAGAGTCAAATAACTAATATTATCCACCAAAGAAACTACAAAACGTCATAGAAAGATACAATCAATCATTGATAATGATCTCCACGATGCGGTTTTTTCATGCAAAGAAAATATAAGTTATTGAAACAGCATTGTCAATGTGCTTCATTATGGGATATCTCTTCTTAAAGGAAATACAAAGTAATTAAAACCGAGATTGATAATGTGTTCCATTGTGAGGTATATTTTCTCAATGAAATACATAGTAATTGCAACATACATTGACCATGCATGTGTTCCATGATAGGGTATCTCTTATCAAAGAAAATCAAAGTCATTGAAAACAGCATTTACAATGTGCTCAATGGTGGGCTATCTCTTCTAAAGGAAAATATAAAGTCATTGAAATCAGAATTGATATTTTGTTCCAGGCCATGGTGGGGTATCTCTTTTAACCCATTTATGCCTAGTGGCCTCTCCAATCCTTCTAAATTGGATCAATTTATTTCCAATTTTAGGAACGTCTAGTATATTTATTTCTATATTTAGAATATTTCTTACAGAAATTCAGTTAAGCAAACAGCACAGACCCTGATGAGACTCCGCATCATGCGACGTCTCATCTGGGACGCCGCTGTTTGCAAAGGCCCGTTTTCTAGACACTAGGCATAAATGGGTTAATAAAGAACAAGGTAATTGAAACCAGCATTTGCAATAACCTCCATGGTGGGGGGTATTTCAACTCATAGGAAATAAAAAGTCATAAGTCTAGCTCCATAGAAGGGTATCCCTTCTCATAGACAATATAAAGCCATTAAAAACAGCATTGGCAATTTGCTCCATGTTGGGGTTTCTCTACTTAAAAAAATACAAAGCCATCGAAAACACCATTAACAATGNTGCTCCATGTTGTGGTATCTCTACTTAAAAAAATACAAAGCCAGCGAAAACACCATCAACAATGTGCTCCATGGCGGTGTATCTCTTCTGAAAAAAAAACAATCTGAGAGCAACATGCATCGACCATAATCTCTATGGTAAAACACTATTAACAATGTGCTCCATGGCGGGGTATCTCTTCTGAAAAAAAACACAATCTGAGAGCAACATGCATCGACCATAATCTCTATGGTAAGATATCTCTACTCAAAGAAAACATAATGTCATTGAACCTGCATTGACAATGTGGTCCATGCTGGGGTATCTTTTCATGACGGAAACGCTGCATGTGCGGAGGATAAGTACGAGGGAAGCCATCATGTAGCGAGCGACGGTGCGCCGAATGATGCGACTGGCCTCGTCACGGCCAACCACGTAGCTCCCCATCACATACAATGCCCTGCAAGAAAAAACAATATCCGGATTGTTTTATTATGTCTTTTCTCTGTGGTAAGAATTAATTTTTAATTATTCCTGATATTATTATTACAGTTATAGATGTATATATATATATACCTATATCGGTATCGATATTTAATGTCAACAGTTGTGAGCAGCTTCCTTCCAGAGTTATCGCTAATGATTTCAGTTACATTAACATTTTTAATTTAACATAACTCATATCATTCATAAGTCAATATAGAGGTTTTTCAATGAGGCCTCAAAATATATTGATATATTTAAAACATCGCATACAAGGTCACCATCAACTATAACGTTCTGCAGGTGAACGAAATACCGGCATGCTTTTTGTGTACAGTTATAATGTATGATTATTTGTCAAGTCCTCCAAAACAAGAAAAAAGAGATATACATGTAAATTTTAGTTAGCTTTTGCATTGATACATAGATATTAAAACATCATGGTTAATATATGCAAATACTCCCAAGTTAAAACGGATTCCCGTTTCCNATCGGGCGACTAATGTTTCTATTAAAACATAAGAACTGTATGTGTATAGAAGGTTTGTTATCATTTGCGTTCTATTTAAACCATAAAATGCTACACATATGGAGTGAACAAGTCATATAATGAGACAAAGTTATATAATATTCATTATTTTACAAAATGTGTTTAAAGTTAGTAAGTGTAATACTTATTAAAGTGTACTTGGGTGTTTTTCCATTTATTAACCGGGTTATGCTAAACTGCATCGCGGCAGTATGGTCAAAGTAAATTTGAGATATAGGCATGAATGCATTCTCTGCATGAAATTCGATCTACCCAGTGTGGATTAAAAGCGCTATCTGGTATGCCTGTGACACAACATGTCTGTACATGTGTAGATAATATTATAAAGATATGATGACACGCGTCATATACCCATATGTAAAAAATAAGACCTACATGGTAATGCAAGCTGAGTTTAATAACATCGCATCGATACTATCTCGTAATTATATGTATAACGTTTTGAGTTGTTAACATGGACACAGCTGTCGATTTATTTCTATTATTGGTTCTCAAATATAGTGGTCCCTCTGGCGCGGAAGGGCCTCATAAACTGTGAAAAACACGCACACGTAGTTATATGCTTACAGGCACGTTCCTGAAGATACAGTGTTACGACTTTTTTTTACTGCGAATTCGGTGTTACATTTGTTTCATAATGTTCATCTTTAGGGAGTCCCCCCGTTTCTTTTTCTTTCACAGAATGCATTTTGATTACACTATTAACTATTGATAAACGGTTTCATTTTTTTTTAATCACAGACACGTTTTGAAAAACTGTATAATATCATATAATCTTTTTAATCTCAACCAGTATGATATGTTTGTATTCTGCAGCGATAGGCCTTGAATAATAATGAAATGCATATTGACATATCCTAGTATAATCTACCCGAGATGAAATTAAGCATTCACTAAGATTAACTATGGGCCTAAATAACAATATGCTGATCCTTACCGAAAGCCGGGATAATAAGGCCTATTATGGTTTAACCCTGCTTCATCCGCATCACACCAAAACGAAACAATTGTATCCAATTAAAGTTGAAAGAACATACGACGCTCCAATGCACACGTTGTATAGTATATGAAGGTCGCATTTAAATTTTGTACATGACCCGGTATGGTTTAGATGGCTGTCAATATGTATACCTGATATAGACGCTGGCAGATTTTCGAATTAAAAAAAATATCATTAAATGTATTAACATTAACAAAACCATGTTACTTGCAGTTATCTTAAATGATAATACCGTAATAATGGGAAGATGTCAAAATAAAAAATAAATTGCATTGTTTTCCTTCGTAAGAATTCGAACGCAGGTCCATTCACTGGGTCACGCACTATCATTATGTGTGCTGACTGCTCAATGTAAACGCAGAGCCCCGAACAGAACTTATGAAATTAACTTCTGCGTTTCTACAACGCTATGTTTTATGGTCATATCCATCATGTTCATAAAAAAGAACAGCACACATATACGCCGAAACAAAACGAATGTTTGGTGTTAACACGTTTAAAATTGTAAAACAAACGCAGAATTCTGGTTAGATAAGTTCATGTCATGCTCTTGACTAAAACCGGGTTTGTGTTTGCTTTATAGAAATACAAGCCTTAGTTACGAAATATTGGCAATTGCGTAATAGCGTGTCAATTACACGTATCTCTTTAACGCATATAGAATTTATGATATCAATGTTTACCATTGAGAGCAGTTGTAACGCATTTTAGCAGTAAACATTACAACGTACACGCACTAGACTTGTGAACCGTAGTTTTTACTAAATGGGGCTATTTTTCGTATATGTTCAGTAAAAAAGAATCTTGTTGACACAACAAACAAGGTTTTTACCTTTACTGACCTTTATGAACAGCAAATAAAATGTTAAAGAAAACTTCCACCAGTAGACCCGAATGATGACAATTCTACTACCGCATGGGCCAAAATGAAATTATAGGGATGCAGCTTTGCGTTTTGCAACGATGCTTGCCGAGTGTCAAGCGTGAGGCTAAATTATCTTATATATAAATAATAATCGGATACAACAGTTATACACTTGGTTTTGTTTTTGGATGTCCGGTTAACCCAGAGGTAAGTTCACGCGCTCCTAACCTAGGCGACCCGGATTCAATCCGCGTTCCCGGATGAATGCAAATTTGGTTGGTGGTCGCGATACTGAACAGTGGGATTTCCTGTGGGTACACCGGCCCCCAACAATAAAATACCACATCAAGTGTGAAAATCGTTCCGTAACAACTAATTGGCTATAATTCAAAATTCGCCTCGACTTTCGCGAGTCTAGTAAGCAATCAGTGCTGGGACACACTCCGAGTCTTTGCATAATTCAGCCCTCATTATTTCATAAAATGTATGGACCCGCAATGATTCCCTGATCTCCTGCCTAATTAAATTGCTGGACGCACGAAAATTGGATTTTTAATTACAACTGCAATGCAATTTGTTTTTACTGAAAGGTTTTTAATTTCGGGTTGGTCTTGTGTAGTGGGTGATGGGGTTGGGGAGCCGGAATACCCGGAGAAAATCCAACACCTGTCCAGTATGGTGGCGACCAAAAATGGTAAACCGTCTTAACAAGCAAACTGAAATACTTAACGGTGCACAACTAACGGCGAGAGCTCAAATCGTCGATAGCTTTATTCAGTCAAAACGAGAAAAAATAATGGTGGTGATGATGGTGATGATGATGATGATGATGATGATGATGATGATGATGAAGAGGAGGGGGATGATGATGATGATAATGATGATGATGATGATGATGATGATGATGATGATGATGATGATGATGATGATGATGANCGAAATTTTAATTTCTGCAAAACAACAGAGAGTAGGCATTTACTTTGTGCACAAAAAGCAAATTATAAATCTTTAATAAATAAAAAGAAACGGTTGTTTGAAAATAATAAGCTTTGCGAGTTAGAGAAATTAAAGCACGCTAAACCTCGAGAGTTTTGGAAGCATTTTAAAAATAATAAGAGTAGAAAGAGTAACAACATTTCTAATGATGATTTCTTTAACTATTTCTCTACACTAAGTAATGATATTTCGCAATGCTCAAATGACGAGGCTGAGCAATTTTGTCGCACAAATGATTTTAATAACTGTGATGTCCCGTTTCCGGAACTTGATAAACCAATCACCACTGACGAAATTGTAAATGCCGTTAGGTTTTTGAAATCGCGTAAAGCATGTGGATATGATAATCTGCTTAATGAGTATTTCATGGAAAGCGTGGATATTTTAGGATCACATTTGTGTGATATATTTAATGCTATTTTAAACTCTGGGTATTTTCCTGATAAGTGGACCGAGGGGGTAATTGTACCTATACATAAAAAGGGGGATACGGAAAATGCTAGTAACTACCGAGGTGTAACACTTGTAAGCTGTTTGGCTAAATTATTTACAACTGTAATAAACAAGCGCGTTGAATCTTTTTGTAACGAAAATAATAGTATTTCGGACGCTCAGTTCGGATTTCGGAAGGGAAGATCAACAGTTGATGCCGTTTTTATACTCTTGTCGGTCATTCAAAAACATCTTAACCAAAATAAACGTCTTTATGTTATTTTTGTCGATATGTTTAAATGCTTTGACTCAATCTACCGGAATGCCGTTTGGTTAAAAATGTACAAATCCGGAATTCAAGGTAAATTGTTAAGAATCATACGAGATATGTATCAGAAAGTAAAATCTTGTGTAAAATCATGTAACACCTATTCCGATTTTTTTGAATATGCAGTTGGCCTGAGGCAAGGTGAGGTACTCTCGCCGATTTTGTTTTCATTCTTTGTTAATGACCTTGAACTTTATTTACAAAATGAACCTAATTCTGGTTTATTAATAGACGATATTGTGTTAATGCTTTTACTTTTTGCAGATGATATGGCAATTTTTGCGAAATCGCCAGAGGAATTACAAACCAATATAAATCTTTTGCACTCATATTGTAAAACATGGGGACTTACTGTAAACACAGACAAAACAAAAATTATGGTTTTCAGAAAGAGGGGCAGACTGTTAGCAAATGAAAAATGGAGCTTCGATGGGAAAGAATTAATGGTTGTAGACGATTTTAATTATCTTGGTACTGTTTTCAACTACACTGGGAATTTTAAGCTGAATCAAGAATATTTAGCAGGTAAAGCTATTAAGGCATTAAATATACTACTGCAACATTGTAAAAAGTACGAACTGAAGCCAAAGATATTGTGTCAACTCTTTGATTCATTTGTTGGTTCTATACTTAACTATTCAGCAGAGGTATGGGGATTTAAACAAACAAAAGAACTAGAGAGAATTCACCTTAAATTTTGCAAACGTATTTTAAAACTTAGAACTAATACATCTAATGCGGGCGTATATGGGGAATTAGGTCGGTACCCTCTGTTCATTTCTAGGTATCTAAAAATTATTAAATACTGGAGTAAAATTATACATACGGATAATATTATTATTAAAAAGGTTTATGAGCAAGCCAAGGAAGATTGTAACAATGGTTTTACAAATTGGGTTTCTAATGTAAAGTTATTGCTGAATAATTATGGTTTCTCCTATATCTTCGAAGATGCTGACAATGTCGATTTTAAATCTTTTATCAGCATTTTCAAACAACGTGTCATAGACAATTTCATTCAGGAATGGTCCCAGAGCATGCAGTCAAACCATGTTCTTACTAATTATGTCCTCTTCAAAAACATTTTCAACTACGAATCATACCTAGATTTACTACCAAGCAGCCTTAGAATGTTCTTTTGTAGACTAAGACTATCGGTCCACCCACTAAGAATACAAACGGGTAGATATGGTAGAAATAGAATTGATAGGGATCAGCGTTATTGTTTATTTTGTAATTCACAAGATATTGAAGATGAATATCATTTCATGCTTGTATGTCCATTCTTAGATGAGATTCGCAAAAAATATGTACCAAAGTACTATTACCAACGCCCATCGATGTTTAAATTTTTGGAAATGTTGGGCATTGATAACAAGACCAAATTAATTAAAATTTCTCTTTTTATTAAATACGCATTAAATAAAAGAAACACATTGTTAAATGTAAGTTCATCCTCTTAAATAAAGAAACTTAAAAATTCTGAACTAACACAATTTATTTGATTAAAATATTCAAATGTTATATTTTTTTTTATAGTAAAGACCAGGTATACCGTATGTACTTTGCTTCACACCGTATGTGCTGAAATAATATATTATATGAAGTAATGTACTTTATTGTATACCGTATGTACTAAAACTATGTATTATATGATTAACGTGACATGAATTTAAATCATGATTTGTTTGTTTTGTTATACTGACGATGTACATTGTGCAAGTCAAAATAAAACATATGTTCTGTTCTGTTCTGTTCTGTAAACGTGCAACAAGATACGTGCTAAATGGACGAAATCAAATATTATTCTGCATTTGGCAACAATTGGTATGAATGTAATTATTGCCTATGTGCATGCGAAATGTTTATTCAAAGCCATATTCAATAAAAATAATATCTTTGTTAAACGTGAGTGATATTTGAAATTAAACGTATTTGCATTTTAATCTCTGTGTGGTGCAAGTGTGTGGACAAAACTGGTGTAAACTGCACGTTTATTAATTTAGAATTTATCTATTGCAAAGATCTATCAAATAACAAAGATTCGTTTTATCGAGAGTTTACGTTGACTCTCGCGGCCCCTACATTTAAGTCACGTGATAATCCAGGTCGTCAGTTCATCAATAATGGAGGTTAATATCGGCTTCTTCAGAGCAGTCGTTGATTGACTTGTAAAATACATTAAATTAATTTGAAATAGCACGAAAAAAACTGTTAAAACAGATAATAGTGCATGTTTGATTACAAATATTTTTTATAGTTTATTGGTAATAGATAAATACAACAAAACAGGGTAAACAACTCAGCAATATTTTTTTATGCGAATGATGCGCGAGTGACCTAATCTTGATAATCTACCCATGTTCAGACATGTGGTATCACAGACGTACCGACTAACGCTTTTTATCCACACTAGGGGCATCGCGTAACGTTCTCGATTTGGCAATATACCAGAGTTCTGTGAAAATGTGTGACTTCCGGCTGCATTATGATATATTTAATCTATCGTTTAGGTAAGAATACCATTTACATATAGGTATAACATGTTTTGAAAGTTATTACTGCATGAGTTTTATAACTTAATATATCATGTGTATGTTGATTTTGAAGTGGTGTCCGCCTTATAAACAAGTTTCGTTGTACACATTACACCATGTTTATGGTGGCTTGGGTAAAGTGATTGTTGTTAAATAATAGAAAATACAAAGATGTGAAATGGATGACTACTTTATAAAAACAATACAGCTGTAATAAAGGTACATAAATAAGTGTCCGAATTTTTTATGGAATGTATAACATTTTGCAAGCTGGGTTATATTGGAAAATTAACAGCTCTAGACATATGAGTCGCGTTCTGAGAAAACTGGACGAAATGCATGTGCGTAAAGTGTCGTCCCAGATTAGCCTGTGAAGTCCGCACAGGCTAATCAGGGACGACATTTTCCGCTTTTCTGAAATTTTTCGTTTAAATGAAGTCTCTTCTTAGCAAAAATCCAATTTAGGCGGAAAGTGCTGTCCCTGATTAGCCTGTGCGGACTACACAGGCTAATCTGGGATGACACTTTACGCACATGCATTATGCCCTGTTTTCTCAGAACACGACACATATATGAATAAAAAATGTATTCATTATTGTCGCCATGCAGTTCAAGTTCTTGTGTTGTTGTTTTTTTGCCGAAGAGCACGTGTTTAATACAATACTCAAGCAAAATACTATATTGCATTTGACCGAACAATAATACATAACTTCTATTTTCTATCTAAATTCTACATTCTAAAAGGAAGCAAAAGAAACCAAAAATTAAATTCATTTGTATAATATAATTGGATAACAGTTTCAACAATTGACGATGTTATCTGTAAGTACAAAAAGGGATTAAACGAAGCATTATTTATTTTGGCAGAGTGTATGTCTTCCATAGATCCTGCTGCATACAATTATCGCAAGAAATCTATATGTAAATTCTTCTTAGACAGCCATACCGAAACACATAACAGCCCACATTAACAGCACACTCACATCACAAGGTTAAACTAGTTGATTTAAAACTGGTGTACTTTATAAACGAATACCTGTCCATAAATTGTACCACGTTAGCAATAGTAAATAAGACTGCGCGTCTTCTGGCCTTTAAGTGCCCTACCCGTCATCCGTAAACCATTTAGCGGAATGTAGCCGATGACCCAAAGTCGGGTTTACTACTTATTGTGTTTGAGGGTAGATCGGGAGGTCACATAAAGGACAGAGTGTTCGTAGTCATCGGACCTTTATTTCCCATAATAACAAACAAATATTCGTCAAAACTAAACAACTATCGATGCATGACTATTGTCAGTTGTTTTGCTAGGTTATTCACTAGTATCTTAAAAATCGCATTCCGAATCAAACATTATTATTTGAATTAAGCTATTGTTGTTGCTTTAACCCATTTATGCCTAGCGTCTAGAAAAAAGGACTTGGCAAACAGCGTAGACCCAGATGAGACGCCGCATGATGCGGCGTCTCACCAGGGTCTGCGCTGTTTGCTTAAAGGAATTTCCGTAAGAAATGTTCTAAATATAGAAATAAATATACTAGACATCCCTAATTTTGGGAATAAATTGATCCAATTTAGAAGGATGGGAGAGTCCACTAGGCATAAATGGGTTAAACGAGTAAGAGCTATTTACACAAAAACACAGATGCCAGTAGAAATAACACAAAACAGGTTTTGCCACTGAAACCTTTGGCCACAATGGTTGTGTCCGCGAATCATGCTAAGCAAACTGACTTTGGATTTCTAGAAGATACTCTTACCACAGTGTCATGTCCTGAATATAATGGATATAATACGCAGTTTTGTCGAGAGCAGGGGCATACAGTCTGACCAAAGACAAAGGTACATTATTTGCCACTTATAGAAACGAAACTGCAAAAGCATTATCACCACAGTATAGTCAGAACTTCACTGTGTTTACAGGTGATCTATAACTATATAGAATTGAAGTCAACTGCATAACAAGAGCAGTTTTAGGATGTAATACTACGTCTCGGTGGTATGCACTACCTGATGAGTTTTGTTGGGTCAGTGAGAACGCTTATGGCAATTAGTGGGTTGGAAGAGCTGCTTGAGTCAACATTTGCTGTAGTCTTCAAACTCCTATATGGGAAGGAAAATCCACAGAATGTACGGGCATTAAGAATAGTGACAGAGGAATTGTTGCGCAAGGTATTCATTGAAAATAATGGTCAGACATTTGATTATCTGGACATGTATCTGAACAACATAGCATCTGCCAGTCGTATGTCTACATTGTGGGTTGATTGTTTGATTAATGCAGTATTTTGTATAATGATGTATGTTCGAGCGGAGAGAGAAGGTGATTGGCGGCCGCAGCAGTTGGCATCATCTTAGCTCAGGTTTCCATACTTCTTTGCTGCTGCACCCCCGAACTACGCGAGAAACGGCATCTATTATCTAAGGTCAATAAAGCCAATGCCATCAAGCGCACATTACAAGTTCTTAAAGGGTGAACATGGCATGAGACGTATGTTCCGGGGGTATGGAATGCCATATGGAGCGACACATTCATACCAACAACTTTAATAAGATATGGCCATGGCAAGAAGGGGATTTTAGGTTCAACACTTAAACTTAACACTCTCGAGGTTTGAAGTTTGAGTCTGTATATTTGTAGCAGGATGGAAGATCTTAGAGAAATGAGCAGTGAGTGAACAGTGATGAACAACACAAAGAAGACAAGCGGGAGAGGATTATTGCAAATGCTAAGGACGAAAGAAGTATTCGGATAAAGTTGACAGAATGTTTTGATCTGTTGGATCCAAGCAAGCATCCAGCCAGTCTAGTAAACAGTGTGACTGGAACAATATCACCAACTTATGTTGATCAAGCAATAGATATTGGTAAAACTCAAATGATGGAATTAAACAACTCATGGTTGGACAATGTTTATGGGTCAATATCTAAAAAGGTTGAAACCCAGGTTTAGTCTTGAAAGCGCATACGGGTTGCAGATACCGAGGTGTATGACATCAATCTGATTTATTCAAGAGTGATTGGCTTACAAGCTAGTTCTAGGGAAATTGACATTTACCATATACTAAACCATGAATAGGCTCCAGTACATACTGCTATGTTAACTGAAAGAAGGGGACTCGCAATAAGAAACACCAAATCGTTGCTAAAGAATCAATTAATAGTAGAAGTGTCTGAGCGGCACATTGAAAGCCAGATCACATGTTCATTAAAAGATGGATCTGCTGTCCTGTATGTCATTCACTGACCCTTAGACGGAAAGATACATATCTATATTAACAACTTGAAGTCTTATATAAAACAAAATCTGCATAAATCTGATGTCTACTAACTACTGACTGATACATGGAGTTCAGAACCAATAGTGTGGCGAGGTCAGGTAAACAATCTAATGTCTGAAGGGTGTACATGTACGTATTTATTTTGACCTTGCAGTCAAGGATAACCCATGAAAGTGCAAGCACTTATTTCCAATGGGGTTCTTTGGTTTTGCTGAAGAGACAGCGGGTATAAGAGACAGTTTTTAAGATACAATGAATCCGGGTGCGATACCCTAGCTCTTTGCGAATAGATCCCTTGGTTCTTTTACGTGCTCAGTGTATAGCCTCTATCCCACCTTGTTGAATAAACCTTTCGCGTGCTATTTTGGATCGTTTGTGGGGTTTTCCAAAAATTGGAATCTGCGTTTGTCAACTGCGGAAGAACATACTCGTCTTAAAATGCGATATTTGAACATTATTTATGTAAAAATGGAAGAAATGATATAATACCATGGTTCTTAGCCTCGCATGATAAACTTGATCTTTACCCAACACCCACATAATATTCTCTGTACTCCCTTAAAAACAGCAGCGTAACTTGTTACTTGTTTTCGTGTTATCAAAACAAAAATGGTAAACTTCACAACAATTTAAACATTGATTTTCGTTATATTAAGATGGAAACGAATTATGAATATGGAAATAAGTTTCGTATTTTGTTCTATAATTACTACAACGTAAAATGCTTTAAAGGAAAAAAATGGTCTTTGAAAATCGGAATACCAACTAATATATGTTGAATCGCGTGTTTCGTTTTGTCGAATACAAACCGAAAAACGAACAGACGTTATTTACACAGACCGAGAGCTAACCGTTTGTTGACTCCGGGTAAGCCAAAGCGATAGATGCAGCTGATGATAACGGTCTTCATGTAGATGCCATTGTAGCCGTTGCCCCTCCGAGCCTGGAGCAGGCAGAAGAACTATAAGACTGATGTGGTGGCGCCTTTGTACTGGACCCATATTTACCAAACAATTCTTAGACTTAAGTCTAAGAATAAAGAATATTCTTAAAATTTGAATACTCGTGAATTGATTTTATTTCTAGTCAAACTTGACATAAACCTCCTCTATCTTCATCATTCTTCATGTAGAACAGTCTGTAAAGGATACTAACATCAGTGGTAGCCTGTATATATTCAAACGCTGGATGTAGCTTTCCTGATTCTTAGTCTATTCTTTATTCTTTAGTCTCAGAATGGGTTAGTGAATAGGGGCCCAGGTATGTGATATTCTCTTAACGCTGCATACTTGCGGGGTGGCGAATATGTAAATCCCTCCTGGTTAACAATAATTATCGTGCGTGATGTTAGTCCTATATAGTCAGTTCTCAACTAGTAATCTTATTTGGAAAACACTTTTCTCTTTTTTTTAAATTGCGCTCTTAGTTTAAGAGTGTGTTTTTCTGCACCGTCTCACAGAACGTATTTCCTTTCGATACTAGTACGTGTACTGTTGTGAAATACACATTTATGATCTTATATATCTAAAAGAATTCTTCGACAATCAGTGTAACATTGATTGGCCGTGTTACAAGCAGCATTATAAATATTTTATTTACATCAAAAATGCGTTAAATGTTTCTTTACCAACACTGCCCATCGGAGAAAAGTCGATGCAAACATCAAGTTATTTACACAATGCAGTTTTGTTTACATTATTCTTTTTTTTTAAATATACTATCCAGCGTATCGTCTTTGTATTGTGACAAAACGTTGGCCAAGAGTGTTCGCTACTGCTGCTCACAAATTAAAAAATGATATATATCTTAACGAGTCGACATTAATATATAAATAGTTTCTTGTCTCCATGTCACTGAAACAAACAAGTCAAGGGACTTGTTCACGGACTTTCGTATTTTTTCAAAATGCCATTAAATATACATACTAACACACATATACATTTTTTAAGAGTCATAAATAATTATAATAGAAAGAAAACTCCCCGGGATTCGAACTCTTGACTTCTGGAAGCACAAGCTAGTGCGCTACCACTTATACACGTAGTTTCCAAATTATCGATGTATAGCTTTACGAATGCTTCATTATTTTACCGATTTCGAATTAAAATACTTCATAAATGAACCAGCAAGAATTTCGTTTGTCTCAGTCAGGAGTTTAATTTCGCTTGTTTAGACATAATGTATATTTTTTTAATCTATGCATTTTTTTATTTTTGGAAAATTGCCGTTTTGCCAAACTGTAAGTACCTTTATTGATTTTCTTACATTTAAAACAGCAAAGAAATGACATCATGTTTAGCTGTGTTATATTTTTCATCCTACGCTAAGCCATACTATCTATATAAATATTTGATTATCAAGCTTGGGGCGACTTTCATTGCGTCCTTTTAAAGGCAAAAGTAGGATAATTAAAATAAAAGCCCTTACATACCGTATAGTACAATTATTACCATAAAATAATGCAATTGCCTTATTTACGTTAAACTAAAAGTGATGTTTGATTATCAACTAACAAGATTCATGTCCTATAAGAAAACCTAGTTATATGTGCACATATACGTTGAAACCCCCAATTGGTCATAAGTTGTTAAATCAAAAATCTTTTTTTTTTCTTGAAAGCGTCATTAAATACGAAAAGGCATTTGAATTATGTTTTACCGCGCACATAAGATACACATTTTTATATCACGCTTGATGAATAATTCGAAAATGCGAATTCAAATGGCCATCTTGCTTGGGAAAATGCCAATCGTGCAGGGTTACTATTGTGGCAATGTGTCTACTTATAATATCATTATACATATTGCTTTACCTGTCGTCCTGTCCCGCCATTTGTGATTTGATTCAAACAGCCATCTTGTTTGGCGGAATGCTTATCGTGCATGGTGATTATGGCATTGTGCTTATTGATATTGCCCTACTGCATATTGCTTTATATGTTTTACCATTATAGGTGATGTGATTTTGAACATGCTTCTAAATAAATTGGATATCGCGTCTTTAATGTTTTCATATTGCTTCATTACAAATGAGTTGGATGACGAATAAAGCATTGTGCATTATAAACATATCAGTAGGCGCAATGCCATTGTCACCATGCACGATTGGAATACTACCGTGTATGCCCAGTAATGCGCAGCGCGCAGTTCACAACCACAGTGGATTTGGCCACTTAAAAGATGTCAGCCAAATGCGGATTATGACAGCAGGTGGCGCTCGTATGTTTGTTTTTAAATAACATGATAAACTCGTATTTGTTTATTGTACTTTTGCGGATTATTTTCGGTAGCTGTGGTATTTTGATAGTTTTACTCTAGTAAAAATCGGCACTGAACATCGGTCTGTCGATCCCCGACCTAGCATATCAACGAGTTCGACAAGTGTTTTCTTGTAGTTTATGTTGGCAAGTAGCCGGTTGTGGTCATTTTTCGACACGAGGCAACCTTTCCCAACAAAATGGTACATAGTTTACGAAAATCGACCGCCATTTAGTCAATTAATGGCTTAAAATGCTGATGGAGGTGATTTTTCTGTGTCAAGAGATACCTACCTTGTATATATGTTTTATATATATATTTTTTTTTTTGTTTTTTTTTTTTTTTAAAAAATGTTGTTTTATGAAAT
>VMBQ01009159.1:10625-29459 GCA_007657795.1 Dreissena rostriformis
GGGGGGGGGGGGGGGGGGCCTTAAAGTCGCGGGGCACATAGGCAGTTGCCTACTCTTCCTTATGGATTATCCGGTAATGATGTATATACATCGGAAAGCAGCTTGGTCAGTTGGTCAGGGTGAAAATTGACATAAAACATGCAATACTTGTATTCAAACAAAGCACGAATGAAATTCGCATGTGTAACTTGAACTTTAATAACGATATGCACCTATATATTTCAAAGGAATTTAATAAGTTAAGGCGCGTAAAACGAATGTAGTCATATATCGCTTAGCTATCGGAATATCCGTAATATTTCTAACATAAATGATGAAGAATATTTAATGTTCAATAGTTGAGCATAATATTAGTATATAAAACGACATATAATCATTCAGTTTAGTTGTAAGTCTGTCCTGTTTACATTGATATCTACATTGTGTCTTGGCTGTCACATGAGGTGCGAACAACCTTCTTTAAGCGATTCAAGAGGTCTAGAGCATGTTTGACTATTTATCCCACCTTCTATTCAGTAACGGTGCATCATGCGAATCAAATTTTATCGAAATTTCAAATTCAAACAACAAACTGTTTCAAAGAGCTAAGTAAATGTGCTTGTGTAAAACCTAAATATTTGGGGATGCTTGTAAACCAATATGGAAAGTCTGAGAGTAATAAAACAATGAAATCTGAGGCGGTAAAGGAATGGATCGACAGTATTCCAACCGATGACGAAAAAGGGGTTGCCGACAGTGACCAACCGGATGCTGCGTCGGAAAGTGTTAGGTCTGGTTCCATGTTATTTTCACGCCGCCAGAATACTGATGTGACATATATTGGGGAACAAAACTTGACGTCTGCCAAATACAAAGGCAGAGACTCAAAAATGAGATCAGACATCAGTGCAGTTATTCAAGGGACAAAGTCACACATACATCGCGGCAAGCCGAACACCATTTTAAAAACGAACACTCAGGTCTCGATTGACGTTAACGCAAGTGAAGAGAAGCGAGTTTGCAGACGGGTGACGTTTAAAACGGCGGAACTAGAAGCTGACGTAAACCAACACATTAATGACGTTGATCTGCACATTGTGCAAAAAGTCGGACATTTGACATTAACGGAGAGCATGAAGCTTTTTCTCCAGGAAGCGGTGACAAGACGCTGCAAGGTACTTGAATAAATAATTTCATGTTATTTACGTTACTTGTAAGATCGTATCGCCACATATTAAATGTGACTTGTATTTAACAGTATGTCTACATGTTTCATGCATTACTATTTACATTTTCTACTGAAAACAATATATGCCACTTCCATGCTTTAATTTTTGAAAGTTGATATGAGTGGAGTATCTCAATTAAAAAAAACACATTCGCATTTCCATTGCAAGGTTGAAACAAGGTCTGTCAACGATTCGATGGGAGATGCACTTGGAGAAGAAAACAGCGGAACTGAAAATGGGGAAACGAAAAACAACTTTGGAACGAAAAACCGCGAGAAGAAAACTAACCTAGATGACAAGATACTCCAAACTATGGATGGTGAGTGTCATTATTTTTTTGTACACATGTAAAACAAAAGTAAGGGACTTGCAGCTTACTGTCTATTATTGCTTGTTGACGGACTGGATATAATTTAATTTCAGTTGTTCTTGCATTTTACTCAAGCTGTCCGTAAAACTCCCCTTAGAGACAGACATATTTTATTTTGACTCTCTATAGAGGCATATTTGATTTTGACTCTCCATAGAGGCATATTGATTCTCCATGGAGACATAATTTACCTTTACTTTCTATTGAGACATATTTGACTTTGATCTGTATGCGAGTATGTTTTCCTTTCTTCTCAACTTGTGATAGCACCAGTGCTTGTGTTTCAGACTCGGGCATTAATCAGGGAGCGCGAATTCTGTATAAACGCACGAGGAAAATCACATACCCGAAAACTCGTGCTCAGGGAATTCGCAAACAAGCAAACCGCGGTGAAAAAGCGGACACAATGCATCCGCAGGTACGATTACGGAGGGTTATCTTGCTAATTGTTAAATATAACATTTAACCAAATGATTAAGTAATCAATAAAATAATCAATATGCACATGTACGAGACAGAACATGCATAGTTGACATAATTGTTAATGTTTGCATAAGTTTTACATACATAGCAATGGATAAGTTGAAAGGGTACGCCATACCGGTATGTCAAGGTTGCATCATGTAACAAGGTTGTTATTTTGTAAGCACCTCATGGCAGGAATATATCATACCACTCAAGTACAGTATTCACAACGTCTTTAAATTCAAATACACTTGGGTACTTTTCTAACGCAACACTTTTTTAATATGAATATCTCAGTTATTAGTAAAGATTTTGAAAACAAAATTTACATGTGATCGTTTGACTACATTCTGTGCAAGCTCACGATAAAATCATTCATCCGTGACGATCGAAAGCTTTAGCAAGTGGGGCAGGTATGGTTTCATCTGTTTGCACGTGGAAATGATAAAACGAGATATGATTCTAATTTTATTTAAATTTCCTCATATTAAGTTGGTTTTTACACCAGGGAAACATAAAATTAATTTAAAAAACGATATGACTCTTATGGATATTTAGGCGGGCAACCGCCTAATTGGCATGTTGCAGGCTACTTATTGCACGGGCTAAAGCGTCCGATCGTCACGGATGAACGATTGTGTCGTGAGCGTGCATAGAATGTAGTCAAATGATCACATGTACAATTTTTAATCAAAATCTTTAAAATCAAAATAATAATGAAAACGACCTAATAGCTCATACGAAAGTATTGTGCAATATAGTATGTCCGGATAAGTAACGTGCTTTTTCCTGTTTTCATATTTTTCAGACGCCAGTACCAAAAGGTCTGGTTGTGGACAACGTCCATAACCGGAAACCCAGTGTAATCCGGGCGTCGAGATCAGCCAACATCCGGGAAGAGTTCGCCCTCAGCGTGTAGAGGGTTTCCGATCAGCATGCAGTGCGAACATCAGCAGAATCAATTATGAGCGAAGACGACTGAGTACGAATCTGATAAATTTGAAGAACAAAATGGCCACCGACTTGGCTGCGCGCGCAGTCGCAATTGACGCTGATGCACTAGATGCAAAGCGTTCCGTGTCTTCTGGTGAAATGTTCCTTCGAAACAAGGGTTACTTTCCCGATGGGCCTCCAAGTAAACCAAAGTATATATTTCCTCATCTAAATTATCCAACTCTTGGAACATTAATTACGAAGTCTTGATCCAAAGAATCGTTATTTACAAATGCTTGCAATCAGCCATCTGAAGATGTTTTGTATAAATACGTTGTAAGTTTGTTTTAGTTAAATACATGTTTGACCACTTAATGCGATAGTTCGTTACAATATGATGGTGAAAGGGCATAGTGATAGCTATCAAATCTTGATATAATGAGAATACCAAGAGTACCAGTAACTGAAAACTGAGTTTTAATCAAAGGTAAAGAAGAATGGATGAAGAAATAATATCCTGATCAATCCTCACATCAGCTGGGGATCAAACTAGCGAACACCGAATGGACAGTTCAACGAAAGAACCGAAACCGGAGACGACACAATATGCAACGTCACTGACGATGAAGACGCAACCGTTGAAATGTAATGTAGGAATTAATTGCAGTGTTAACATACGAATGCTATATTTATACACATTATAATAAACAAAAAGTGCGAGGTCAATACATCTATTACAAGAACAATCATAACAAAAGATTTTATTTTTTTTTTACAAAAATAGCGCTCAAAGCTACGCATGACAATTTATAGTGAGATTCGAGCGATTTTTACACTTACAATGGCCATGTTAGTTAAACGCTATATTAAAGGTCTAAATCGCAACGTTGTTTATGTTTACTTTTTAACGCTATTTAAGTGCGGTTAATTTATCTCGGTCCTATTGTACCCGCCTGCGATCCGCTCAACAGAGGCAGGTACGGTTCACTATTGTGTTCCCCGGAATGACCAAGACGTGTTCTAATTAAAGACTCCAATACTCGCCAAACGCAGAGCACTATATCGGGCTAGGCCGGGTCTGATATCTACCCCACCCTCGAGCCAAACGAGAGACACTACCCCTGGGACAAATATGGCAAATGTCACCGGTCTGTACTCCGGAACGTCCGCCGCATATGAAAATAATGTTTGTTTGCCATGCATTTTTATGTTTGAAGTAAAATTATAAAAACTTACTGATTTGCCATTTTATCTTGTATAGCAAATTCTACAAATTTAATTTATTTCTATGCAATAACCATAATTCACGACAATAACTAAATTTGAAGCAACGGTTAATTCATTATTATTACCTGGTTTTCGAAACAAACAACACAATATGCTTAGAAAAAGCAAATAACACAGCTTATTTACAAACATACGCGATGTGTATTCAGTTAGAATGGAATAATAGTAGCTATTTTTGAATCGACAATATTGCATTGGTGGATTACGGAAACCTAACGAACGATGCCTTTCGGACAGTTTCTTCAATAAAACACTACCCATTTCGGTCTTGGAATGTTTTAAGATGGTTAATGCAATTGATTTAAGTATCCGCTGCTGTGCTTAGACTAATTGACAAGACTTCGTTTTATGTCTTTTAAAAGTGCTAAAACACGTATATTCGTGTCATTTTGTTTTAATCAAGAGAGTTTTAATGTGCATTTTGTTTTGAAGTTGTGCGTGGTATTCATGGTACTTTGTGGGTCAACTGCAGACAAAAAATGTAATTGTATATGAGTCTCGCTATGGAAAATCCGGGCTTAATGCATGAGCGTAAAGTGTCGTCCCATATTAGCGTGAGCAGTCGACACAGGCTAATTCAGTGTCGTCTCTCTCCGCTTAGACTGGATTTTCGTTAAAAAGAGACCATCATGAAACGAAAAAGTCCATAAAAGCGGAAAGTACGCACGTGCATTAAGTCCGGTTTCACCAGAGCGAGGTTCATATATATTTTGACGTTTCAACTTGAATTGTGACCTCGACTGATGGGCATGCATTTTCTGCATGAAAACCCGGTACATATGGCGACCAAAATAAACCAACAAAGAAATCACTAATGTTGGCGACGTTAATATACCCGTGATGTTCTTTATTTTTCGACACATGTCTGAATGACATAAACCCTGATAAGGGGTCGTTGGTCAATAGTCAAACGGCGTCTTTTGGAACATTTAATATGACCTCCGATAAGGCGTCGTTGGTCATTAGTCAAACGGCGTCTTTTGGAACATTCAATATGACCTCCGATAAGGCGTTTCTGCTTAATAGTCGAAAAGCCACGATTGTAACATTAAACTTGAATCTTCAGGTTTTCGCACATTTCTGTGTATGTGTTAACCGTAAACAGGTGTGTTTTTCATCATGGGACTACAAACGGTGTACGTTTTAATCGCATTCTGGCTATGCGTGAGAAATTATCAGGTAAATGAATGAGTAAGAAATTATCAGGAAATTGATTTTTAAAGATATTCCCGTTAATATGAATGGAAGGTGACAGTTAACTGTGTGTTATTTCTATATAATGTGAGTCACAGAAACCTCTGCGTATATGTGTTTCATGCAAATGTAATACCAATATGATACGTAACAAATATAAAGTGACCGGACAATAACCTTTAATGTCCTATTATTGTCTGTATAGCGTACCGATATACACATGCTTNTCCGATAAGGCGTCGTTGGTCAATAGTCAAACGGCGTCTTTTGGAACATTTAATATGACCTCCGATAAGGCGTCGTTGGTCAATAGTCAAACGGCGTCTTTTGGAACATTTAATATGACCTCCGATAAGGCGTTTCTGCTTAATAGTCGAAAAGCCACGATTGGAACATTAAACTTGAATCTTCAGGTTTTCGCACATTTCTGTGTATGTGTTAACCGTAAACAGGTGTGTTTTTCATCATGGGACTACAAACGGTGTACGTTTTAATCGCATTCTGGCTATGCGTGAGAAATTATCAGGTAAATGAATGAGTAAGAAATTATCAGGAAATTGATTTTTAAAGATATTCCCGTTAATATGAATGGAAGGTGACAGTTAACTGTGTGTTATTTCTATATAATGTGAGTCACAGAAACCTCTGCGTATATCTGTTTCATGCAAATGTAATACCAATACGATACGTAACAAATATAAAGTGACCGGACAATAACCTTTAATGTCCTATTATTGTCTGTATAGTATACCGATATACAAATGCTTACTGAAAATTAGGTTTGTTCATATAGCGACTTACATGTCACACACAGTCATGCACAAAAACGACTGTTAACAGCAATACATGTGTAACTAGTATTAAATACGTTTTTGATCATGCCGAACTACTTAAATAGATGTTTTGGTATGTTTGTGGTTCATCCATTGGCGTATTCTTATTTATAAGACGTTGCCAAGAATTAAGAGATACTTTCTAAACGGGCTAAATTCTTGCTCCAAATATTACCCATATAAAAAGTAGCTTAATATTTGAGAGCGTCAACAAGTTGGACTACCATTGGCTTTCTGGAAAAAACAACCGGGACAAAAATTAATAACTTTTATTGCAATAAATGGTGTTAATATCACCATTATATATTGTACACATTTTTGGATTTTAAAAGTAACTTTAAACAGTTAACTAACAAAGTTTTCAAACATTTTATTGGAGAAAATCTTACTTTACGTGCTATCCCAAAATGACGTTACATACTTTGTGGCATGGCCACTCTGTTTTNTTTAAACAGTTAACTAACACAGTTTTCAAACATTTTATTGTAGAAAATCTTACTTTACGTGCTACCCCAAAATGACGTTACATACTTTGTGACATGGCCACTCTGTTTTCATGTATAACTAATGTGTCATATTTAGTAAATTACCAATCACCGACAGGGGAAGTATCCGCTGCGATTTGTTCGACATAACAGTTGCCATTTATGAAAAAATATGTTGTTTTCAGTGTGCCTTCACGCCGTCCAACATGAACCATTGCAACACAAACGAAGACTGTAACTACACGCAGATTTTATGTTGCTCGTACACGCTCGCCTTGGGGAAAAGATCCGCTCAAGGGCGACAAGTTCCACCTGACTGGGACGGTATTTTACACTATTGCCTCCCCTACAAAGACCAAGACGCGCTGTGGTGCGAATTGGGACACCAATATTCGCCCAACGCAGACCACTATGATGGACTGTGCCCCTGTGGACCCGGTCTGAAGTGCGCCCCCACCCACGAGCTAGACCCAAAATACTACCCCCGGGACAGATTTGGCAAATGTACATCTATCTGAATTCAGGAACGATCGCATATGAAGTCCTTGTTTGCTTGGCTATGAATTGCTTAAAGCTAAATGTTAAATTGATTTTTATTTTTTATCTGCCTAAAAAATGCACAGAATTTTAAAGTACATGTTATTTCTATTTCCTTAATTAAAAATCAATAATATAAATGGCACGAGCGTATCATGAATATTTAGCAATAGTTCTAATAAAGTCGTTATCACAACACAATCAGACGAATAAAATATGCTAAATACAATAAAGTGGTTGATTTAAACATGTTTATTGCTTTTGGAAAATACAGTATACAGCAATCATGCACAATACAATCAGTATTTATAAGAAAAGTATGAAAACGAAAGAAATAATTCTTATATAGTTTCTCTTCGTGCAGTAGTACATGTATTTACGCAAAAAAATAGGTGTGCTTTAAGACCTTTTTACATTGAATATGCAAAAAATAAGAACTATACATAATAAATATGAAAAGTAAAGAAAGAGAAATTTGATGGTGAATGATGAAGGTTGCATTCGATGCGATTAACAGAGATCCCCGCGGCGTTTTCTGTCACGACGTAAATTAAATAAAATATAAAGTCGATTAATCCGTATTACATTGACACACATATCGCGAACATGTTTTTTTAAAAAGGGTGAGACGTTGGCGTGAAAATGATGTATTTGAGTGCGCACCTGAACTGAATGGTGGCCACTGCTTTGCCAATACGACAATTTTTTATGGGAGCTGTAACGAAAGTCATAACCAGATGGGGAATCACGGGACAAACAAAATGGCGACGTCCATGCCGAGACAGGTATTTTTCGCTGATATGGCTTGAAAGTGAGCGGCATTTAAATAATACAAGTAATAAAGGGTATAAAAGGGCGGAAAATACCTGTCTCGACAAGGACGACGCAATCTTGTTGTCACGTGATTCCCCATCTGGTTATGACTTTTGTCACGTTATTATTCCATTACTCGGCGTTAAAATTAACGTGTGTATACTTCAACTTGTATACATTTAAATTTAACTCACATGTAGACGCTATTGACGCAGTCTAACGTGCGTCTACCGCAATTCAATTGCGATTTTCGTAAGGTGTCTGATTCAGACATGCGATCAACGTTTGACTAACGCTAGTCCATCGCACTGTACCCGAAATAGTGGCATACGTCGTCCGAAAAAATATTTCGTCTCTCGGCGGGCCAATCCGTCTGTAACAACTCGCGCTGGACGTAGGTTCGACGCACTATATTCGCACGGTGCCCTTACGGGTGTTTGACGACCGTCGCATCAACTTGTAAGCGATTGCGGCGCTAATGTCAGTTTCGTCGGTTTCGGCGACCTTGTTATTGAGGAAAAGACGTCCGAGGTACGTTTTCAACTAATATCTTAAAGCGAGCTAGACTTAAGATCGGCGCATCCTGGTTGTGACCACGGCTTTACGTCAAGATTTTGTATTTAACAAAAAAAAACGTGCGTCGGACGTATATGGCGACCCTGCGTCTTTGCCACGATTTTAAGTTAGCCGCAATCTCTGCGAGTGACATAAGCACAAGCGCTTAATTTGATCCGTCGGCCGTGCGGTTAAGACCCGTCGTGAGGGCACTGTGTGCAAATAGGGCCGTTAATCACCGTCCAACGCACGTTGTGTACTCGGAAATGGCAGGCCGAGAGACCATTAAATACTCAAAGAGTCTTTGCATACGACGTACATCGCACCGTGAGACTACCTTGCGTTGGACGCGCGACGGAAACAGACATACATTGGAAGCCTGGGTCACAAGCCACTGCGTCTGACGCAGACCGCACACCAGACGCACGATTTAAAAAAAATCAAAACAAACACAAACGTTTGGTGAAACGTTGAGATATACCCAAGGGCACCTTGCGACTAGCGTGTTTCAAAATTGCAAGACAAGCGCTTGTGTTTGATGAAAACTTAGGTATGTACTAATGGAAACGAAGGAAATAAACACCTTACGTCCACCGCATGGAGATTGCGTGCGGATGACGCACATTGACGATTCGTCGATCACGTCGTCTTGTGAAGTTACTGAATTATCACACAGAAAAATATATTTCAGGAACTACATATAAGCGCAGTGACTGACACAACTTATTCTCGTATTTTTTACGTTATGTAATAATTGGCCGAAGACCCCAAATCGCATGTCGCCGGTCATATAAAGCTGAAATTGTTATCGACGGCTGTGTGTTTTAGTTAAGGCGAATAAATCTATAAACTTGTTAATGAATACAATGTGGAGTGCACTACGTACAAACAATTACTATTTGAATGGAATCCACAAAAAGCGAGTGTGCCAACCAATAAAGTAGATGTAGTCTGCCATTCTTCTTGAAACGGAGGCCGTATATAAAAAGCTCGGTTCATCTCTAAAACCAGAAGAAAAGAATCGCAACGAACTTTAATTTACACAATTTTATTTCCTTAACACGCTGTGGCAATTACAAGTATTGTGAAACCAAACTGTTCTTTTTTTCATTCTGTAAAATCATGCGCAAACAAGCACCGTTTTTAAAGCTTTACTCGGTTTCATGCATAGCGATGTTTAGGTTACTTGGTAATTAACATACGATTTATAGAGGTGATAGTACATTACTTATTTGGTTCTGTTTTACATCCCTATATGTATGCATTATGCTGAAGTCATTAAAATTCGCATACGGGCTATATAACCTTAAAAGGCCTTTTTTTCGGGACTCGTTATGTGCGTTAAATAGTGTATTATCCCTATNTTTGGTTCTGTTTTACACCCCTATATGTATGCATTATGCTGACGTCATTAAAATTCGCATACGGGGTATATAACCTTAAAAGGCCTTTTTTTCGGGACTCGTTATGTGCGTTAAATAGTGTATAATCCCTATAATAATTAAATACCTGACAACAACATTATTTCAATAAATGTAGATTTACTTAATAGAGATTAAAATAAATTGTTAGTAAATATTGTATTATCCCTATAAGAAGTAAATATCTGACAACAACATTATTTCAATAAATGTACATAGTATTAATAGATATTCAAATAAATTGTTAGTAAATATTTAAGATAAGTTTCTTAAATTTATAAATATTTGTAAAATAGTTTTATATTCTGCAGCAATATTTGGAAATAAGTTAAACTAACACATGTCTATCTCTGTAATTATTTAGGCAATCAATATAAGGACATGGTTTTTATTGTCAACACGATAGTTTATATATTTTTCCTTGTATATTGTCGTATGAGTTACAAACTGGTATCAATATTTCCACAGACAGCACTTTGTATTTATACAGTGAACATCAACAGAAATTATTATTTAATTCAAAATGAATGAGTTCAGCAAACAATGGTTGTTCGATTACAAAATCAGTCGATTGTCCGATCGAATTCCGGTATGCAGTCTCATCCATGCCACGGGGTGTTTGTTTTAGACCATACCGGGATTAGTGGACTGAAAGCTTTCTATTCTTCGACTGAAGAATTTGTTTTTTCAGGACCATTGTGGGCAAACGTAACTAGTTATGTCAACAAAGTGTTACTTAAATTCCCTGCATCAATATTTTCCTAAGCTCCCGACTTGTGCTTTTCATGCAGAAGTCGAAATGGGAGAATTACTAATTCACCACAATGGTATATCTTTATCAACGCTAATGTATTTATTGTTGGAAAAGAGGACTAATTCTTAAATGGGAGGGCAACCATTATCAATCGACTAATCACTTTACTGTACATTTCAATAAATTGATTTTGTTGTTCTTTGGTTATGGTGAAAATATTTAGCGAACATTGTTGCGAGGTTCAAGCGATCAATGGGAATGCATCTGGGAATAACAGTATAAGCCTAAGCGAAATATTTTCCCATCGAATGGTCCAAAATTAATATAGAGTTGACGAAATAAATTCATGTATATTTGTTCGATACAAAATCTATATTTTGTAGCGATTTCCCCAACACTGCTGATCCTTAAAAATAAAAATACCATCTGGATTAGATAATCTTGAAGGCCATCATACCTCTCAAAATCATACAACGAAACATGTGGGCACGTTCTGATTGTGTCTCAGATGACCCTTAGTTTTCCAATACAAAGTATAACATTACAATACTTTGAAAATCTGAACGTCTGATTTTCGCATTATTAAGATCTACGAGCGTCACATTCTTATTTGAGCACATAATATCATAGCACGCATATATAATAAGTGTAGCTTATTTGCATGCGGCCTCGAGATGAAAAACAAAACGAATGCATCATGTTGAACATGGAGTGCACAAAAGCAACAAAAAACCCAGAGATTTGTCCTGTTGTATCATAGATATTTACAACAAGTTGAGGCTAAGACTGAGTTTTATAGTTAAAATATAGTTTATTACCAGAACGATTATGAAATAATATATACTAAGGATCCGCAAGGAACACACTTACTGAAATTAAGTAACAATCGATGTTGATGCTTGATCTTTGAGCTTATTATTTCGCAATTGTGTTTAATATATATGAGCCAAATCATGTTAACAATAGTCTTATATCATATGCTGCCATCGTAGCTATAGACTGCGCAGTCGTGCAGTCCGGTCAGGAGATACACAGCCCGCTATAATGTCATCAAAGGTTTCGTGGTATCGTTTGTGGAGCTGGAGCTTTACTGGTCGCATATGGCATAAGGCCCATTAGAGCATGCCACGNGGAAGGACACGATAGAGTATGGTGATAAGTTTGGTATCATTTTCATGATATTTGAAGTTATGTTGTGTGTATAAATAAGCACATGATAGTAACCAAGGGCTGACAATTAAAATGGGAAGCATAACAATTATAAATAATATACGTGAACAGAACAATAAATAGAGTTTGCAAATAAAAAAAGTAAGCGTCAACATAACGATGATAGTTTACGATAAGGTACACTAACAAGTATAATATGTGAAAGAATTACGCAGAATGCAGTAATATAGTGATACAATACAATAATGCAATATAACAGTGTATACAGTGTTACAGTAGTTATAATGACATCTGCTAAAACCAAACACACAACGCAAATTATAGTTTGATATTTACGAATATTGAGCCTTGATATCTATACTTTACTACTGTTGAATTATTATCTTTTCTTTTTATCGAAATTGGTTTAAATAAACTCGGGCAGCGTACAGCGCATTTTATTTAGAGCAAATATACAAACAGATTTATATTTGATTGTTCTACATATAGAGGCAGGCCAAAGAAACATTGTTAATATGTAATTTTACAATAACATGTATGTACAAGCGCAGACATCACACAGTCATATACACGCACACATACAATACAAGTTTACATCAATTAAGGTGCATCATTGCACAAGTCTATTAGATTAGAACTATACATTGCAGTACTCGGTAATACTTATTAAACATTCGACATACATTGTATTGATTGTTTAACTAAGATTATTACACTATATTGAGAATCTAACTAGAAACGAAACGTTCGAGTCTCAGAGTGTATTTAACATTTTTTTGACATAAGAACACAACTAATTGATAGAAATATTACGTTATCGTAATTAAGCTCAGACAATGTGAGTTGTCACTTAAGAAGTCTGGGCCGCACATTGGCTATGAACTGATAAAAAAACATGATATATCGTATTTGAAATAACAATTGACGTGTGATATTTTTCTCAGGCAATGTGTTATATGTACATATGTGATGTTTAACGCAATGACAATATTAAATATCGTATTCTAACAAAAATTGACAGATGAACATTCTCAATTTAATGCACCTTTAAGATGCTAAATATAACATATAAGTATTTATAATATATAAATAATAAACACATTCAATGTTTTTCCATATGTTCATAAGGAGCAGTGGCAAGGATGTATGGACACATTGTTGACACATTTTAGTAAATACAGTAACACATAAGATTTATAATAATCCATATTGATTTATATACAATACAATATAAGTTTTACACATTTAAGAATCACTCAAGTGATTTGACATTCACATATTCATTGTTTTATTATTTGGTGACTCAGAATAGGATATGGAGAGTAATTGTATCTGGGAAGGAGCAGTTTTAGGACTGCATAGAATGTGTGTGCACTTACGTTATATTCACGTAGAAATACAGGGACAAAGACGGCATGCTATAATTGTTAGATTATATTTATAAAAAAATAACAAAAATGTTTCACTTTATTTGAGATGTACGTCATATAAGTTCTTTATGAAATATTGTACAACTATTGCAATTTCTAGATTAACTAGCAAGTTAAAATTATTTAACAAAAAAAAATAAAAAAAAATACGTCCGATTTGTTTTGTATAGATGTTTGAAAATGTTGAGCTTCAGTTTGTTTTAGGCCATACAATTTCGGGAGATCACGGGATTTGCAGTTGTGGTATCATAAACATAAGGCATATCTTATGACCCAAAGGAAATTCAAGAACGGTTTTCCGTTTTGTTGCTCATGTTAAGCCTCAGCTGCGCTGTTATCAACATTAAGTATCCAATACATCTTAGAACAATCACGTTAGAAAAGTATTACATGTAGTATTACCAGAGCATCGAACAAAACGAGATACTATGAGTCTTTGTTGATATATACACGAGCAGTTCTTAATGATTCACCGGAGTGTGCATATCTGCAACCTTCTCGTCCAATGATTAATTGGAGGGTTTTTGATGTTGTTTGTAAGCAAAAACATTACGGTTTCTGACTAATTTATTTACCAAGCTTACCTTGAAAGGTTATTTTTCATCGAGTGAAGTTATTTTATTGTAAAAAAGAAGTTATTTACCATCATTTCCAATTTTCCATTTACCTCTTATTTTATGTAAAATATTTAGAGGCGTGCGTTCAACGAACAATACTATTTTAGTTAATTAATGTTTTTGCGTATACAGGCATCTGGCTACGTTCATCCTTGAATAATTGCGATCAAGCGAAATATATAGTTTTAGGTTTTTTGAATTATTCTTATTAAAATAACCAAAGAGAATATATACACTTTTGAAGTTGAAGCACGTAAGCCTAATAACTAAATAATTGCAAGTAGAATAAAGGAATAATTTTATTGCTGATGTAATATCAACCTTAAACACAACACAACTCACAACACTAAACATAAAAGGGTTCCTCAATTCGGGATTAACACGAGCCAAATATGAACCGTAATCAATCACAAAGCATACATGAGTAAAGAAACATTAACTTTTAAGTATTGAAATTAAAATTCAACAGCAATACAAGAAATTGTGTATCACACTTCAATAACTCGCGAAAAAAGTAATCACAAATAAATTTTACCTGCGTAAATAAATAAAACTTTGTGCTGAATCAGTAAGCAAAGGTAATATTTAATCAAACTGGTGTAAAAGAAGTCTCAAAACATTTTTTGCTTTTCACCAGAACAACTGTATTACGCTACTGATCCGGTAATGGTAACTTGACTGTACTTCACTGTTTTCCAGAGTAATATTGCAACTTCTGAGTCACAATGAAAAATGTAATAGATAAGGCTAAATTGCTCCTTATTTGAGAAGATTTCTAAATATGTTATTATCTACTACAAATGTAAGGTCATCCTCGCTTATATCAGGAATAATCAATTATAAGTGGTGTACACTATCATATTTAAAGGTTTGGTTGTATTAGGTGCATTAATATTCAATATAAGCTCATACAATATTATTATAACTATATCTTTGTTTGCATTGAATGCTTTATCAATACAATTTAATTCATTCAAACTAAGCATAGAGACAATGTCCATACATTATATAAGTTCCTTTTCCCAAAGGGTACATTTACTATTGCTTTTAACGACCCATTATTTTGAAAAATAACCGAAACCGAAACCCATATTATGCGTGTATAGATAGGTTTGCAAGGATAGAAAATGTATTCGAGTTCAATCGGCAAGAAACTTTATTAATTAACACCAATGGCACAAATAGGACGATTACAATAAACGTGGTATAAATGTAGCCCACTGTTTGTGTTCTTGCAGTTAACAACACACACAGCTCAATTCTTTCAGATGTTACATGGTTATGATATTTAGCATATATATATATATTGACATATTAACTGGAATTAGTCAAAGGTTGTAATCATGCATATCTTAACTATCAAGAACAATGTAAAAATGTTTAATGATGAACTAACTTACTATTCTTTGTTTCGTATTGTAGTCCGAAATGAATTTCTGTCCCAGTAGTAAGGAGGACTCATCTATTATGTGTTTGAAATTTAATTATTCTGTCTATGTATGTACGTTTTTGTAAATTAAGATGTAACTATTTACTTTGAAAAACAATACAAGTGTGCTGTTTGTAAAATATCTTTAGCTTTGATATATGTTGTGTGTAAGATAGAACTGATTCAGCAAAATCTCCAAAATAAACTGTGGGGAGCAATTCTTATTCCCTGGTGGATATTAGTTCCAATTGACGAAAAGCTCGTTAATAAGTACGGCTATCGTGTGTTATGAACATACCTCTTTCATGAAATAAGATTGACCAATCGCACTTATATACCTGTTAATGTTACCGCCCGAAACCATTATTATTATAATAGTTTCTAACAGAGCATGCAATGTCATATACTAAGTGTTTGCGGGATGCATGTTTCTTAGTTGTGAAAACTAGTTGTTGTGAAAACCAGTGGCAAACTGTTTTAGACAGACGTATGCTATTGTGATTGACACGTAATTGTAAACGCATAGGTGAAGAATACAAACAGGTTTTAATGAATGTTGTTTGGAATATAAACGAAACAAATGTCATTAGGAGATTCAAAGCAGAGGTATGATTCATGAATGGTTAGAGCTATTACTTAATAATACACTGACATTTTTAACGAACTATCATCTTGTCTCTGAAATAGTCTTTTAAACTTGTATAAGCATATGCATGCATATGTGCGTGTTGATATATGTAAATTAATTTTAACGAATCGCACACAACAATATAATATAGAAGTAGCATAGGACCATTAAATGGCAGGTTTTTACATACTTTCCGAGAAATGCTCCTTAGCATTTAAAATAACATGGCATATGATGTCCATCTTGCGAGTTGCTTGCTTTCATAGCAGACGACTATTAACCGCTAACGTCTGAACATGAATTTTCAATCCGCATTTGCCGATAGCTAGTAAAGAGGTTTACCGAGCAGGAAAATATATGAAATACATACCACTTGACGACTACTTAGTAGGGATAAAACACGAACCGATTGGACACTCTATATACTTAACACCTGCAGAAAACTAGTTTGAATGTGGCTTAATTTGCACTTTTAGCAACAAACATAATACCAGATCACAAAATGGTCTGCAACACATAAAACTTTCTTATGCGTACTATTTATTGAGAAATTTAATGAACAAATTGTTCTGAAGTCTATCTGTTCTCATATTTTACCTAAATAAATTTGTAAACACATACTTCGTGTTTCGAATAAATGAAGGTGACACACTTACAAGTTTACGCAAAGCACTGAAATACACTCGCACGGAATGCAACAATATATATGTGTTTAAAATGATGTATGTGTAACATAATACGTTTAGTACATACATTAACATAAATGCATACTTTATAATGTTGCAACTTAATGTATAGTTATTTGATTATTTCAAATATTTACCACGCTTTATCACCTTAAAAGATAAACTAGCGACCGAGAGGTCACGGGTTCGATCCCCACTGAGGGAGCATTCTTTAGATCTCCCCCAAAGACACCTGGTACTAGGCCCAGGAAACGGACTCGAATGCGTTTCATATAAGTAGTAAGTTCCCTTAATGCTATCCAGCTAACATAAATAGATTTAAACTAAACTAAAAGATATTGAGAGAAGAGTTTTGTCGTATTATATATTGATGGAGGATATTGTCGGAACAGTAATTGTTATATACTTTTACTGGCATTTTGTATTTTTCCTATGCGTTTAAATACCTGTTTCTTAAAATACAATAAAAGACTTATTTACATTACTTGTGTATTAGCATCATTATTTTGCTATCAACATATAACATATGTATAATTAAAATGGCAATTCAATTTGCTTGAAACATCAGCAAGCTTTCTTCTTGATTGCCGTTCGACCGTATAATTAAATTTGTGTAACTTCCATTATCCGACTTTGTGTTCCAATAAATGGGTTCACTCTTAAACGTCATCTCATTATTAACGCATTTGTCAATCGTTGGTTTCATTATTTTTTAAACTAACCAATTGCGTCTAATTATTCATAAAGTAAAGGTAGTCGATGCAGTTTGCAAGAATTCAACGATAATATGGATGAGCTACTACGTTGATTTGCAAATGAAATACTGTACTTGTTTAGAGCATGGGCACACATATTCAATTTGATCTGTAATAAACAAGAATATCCCTAGTTCTGTTGGTTGAAAAATAGTGTATGAAGTGGATCCATTTTTGATTATGTGTTTCATATTTGTTTTTAATAAGGGCAGTTTCCGCGTCTGTCTGTATTTTTATCATAAGATAATTAAGAATAATATTTAAGTTTGAGCTGCATTTTTTTTTATTTGTCCTTAAATATTGATGTTTTCATTAAGATAAGTATAAAATTCAGCACATCAGTGAAAACGTTTGTGTGGGGATAATGCCAAGACAATCATTATGCATATCGGATGTCGTTAATAGTCATCAGACAAATTTTACGGGTATTGTGCGACATATTCTTTGACATTATATCGCAGCAAACCTGAATTTTGTTAGTCATATATCAATGCCGAGGATTTAACTAGACGTCTATGATCATACTATATTAAACATGAAATCGCGCATCGAGTCCCTTAATTTGAAAAGACACTACATTAAACATGCAATTATGCATCAAGTCTGTAATATCGTATCCAAAGTATTTTGTATCTGCCTGATGTCGCCATGACATCCACGATGCTTTAGGAACACACTAAACGCCATCAGCGCTGTGAAATACGAGCCGTCAAGCGAGATAAGACGCGTTTTATACTGGAATTAATAATTTTATCGAATGTTGACGTACATCAAAACGCTACAATCCTTATTAATATCCTTTATTTTAAAATATCAAAATCCTGCGACCATTCGTAACAACGTTTTGCAGGGAGTAATCCCTGTAATTTGTGTAGGCCTATAAGAAAACAGTTTGTTCCAGCGACACGGGATTTATCCTATAGATATATTTACAACACCACAAGGGGAGAAATACAACAATAAAGAAGACGGTATCATTCATATGACGTCAGGATAACGGATCCCGGCAGCGATCGGCCTGGCGCTGCTAATTTTTATATCGATCTCGGGAAATACAATGACAGTGATAGCGTACTTGCGGGATAGGCAGCTCTGCACCGTGTACGATTTTTACTTGTTTCACCTCGGAATCACGGATTTACTCCTTTTCGCAATCAGTTTACCGTTTTACACTGTGTATTCTCTCATGGATTACACGTGGCCGTTTGGATACGCCATCTGTAAGGTTTACCTCGTGTGCGACTTCACGCTGTTTTTCCAATCC
>VMBQ01009160.1:0-32886 GCA_007657795.1 Dreissena rostriformis
CACTCTGCATGGTAAATATTCCAAAGAATACTGTTGCAAGCTATGAAACATATGTGGTGCTCGCCAACAGCAGTCTTCTTTGCAAACAAAGTATAAAGGTAAATTTAAACACACATAATTGCGTTTTAAAAATCGTTTGGGGGTGTTTTTGTGAATATAAATTGAAATAAATTGACAGAAGTGCAAAGTATATTTGTTATAAACAGCTTTTTGATCAAAAGCTTAGTTACTATTCTTACCATTTTTTTAAATTATTTTGCAGTACCTGTCAGACGTAACGTCTTTTAATGTCACACAACGACCTTGCACCATACGTGTATAGCTTACACGAATCATACAAATTGTGTTTTTAATTGGATGAACATAATGCTTTCAGCATTAAATTCGTGTGTTTTCGAGTGCATCTATTTTTATTGTTTAAGCAATGTTCTTTTTGTCAGTCTCATGAAAAATATGGTAGTTGACTAAAATGTGCTTTATTTATTTACTGTGTGGGTTGTTTTGCCATATGTGACGTAGCCGTTTTATTTAATAATTTATTTCGGTCAGTGTAAGCAAATTAAACGATATTTAAACAGTCAGATTTTAATAATTGACCCAAAGCGACTTAAAAAAAACGCATTAAAGCGGGACTGTACGATTTTGTCAAATATTTTTGATTTTTTATAAAATGTATTAAAAATTAGTATACATATATTTCAATATAAATTAAAATAAAAGTTTAGAAGAACATGTGTCGAAAAATGCGAAATAAGCCAGATATTTAAATCTAAAATTGAAATTGGCTTCCAGCCGAATTCGCCAGCATATATATAATACATGTACAATGTGAATCTAAATTTAGTTTTAGTGCAGATTCGTTCATACGACACAAAGACACAATTTTGTTTCCTTACAAATACGAGTAAANAGAACATGCATGAACTTGACTTTAAACAAACATGGACACGACTATTAATGTTGGGCCGCCGTATGCTTCAACAAAGGGTGCTTTGTACCATTCATGAGAGTTTCCTTAAACGAACATGATTGACCATTGTCGCGCACAGCATTGGTACAATTAAATATTTGAATAGTGCCGGGATCGTTTGGAGAAATAGAGTGTGTATTATTCAAATTTCTATCGACTGTTTGCTTTTCTGAATTGTCATCGTACCAGTTCAAATACTGATTGAAGCTTCCCTGACAATTGATAAATTCATGCCACTGAACTCTCTGTTTAAACTGAACTCACGCAACGGAATATTGTGTTTACATTGAGCACAAATTATTAAATTATTGACATGAGAACGGAAAAACAAATATTTCAGCGTTTATGCTTTGAATAATAAATGGGTTTTATCCCAATGTTTCTGCGTCACATTTTTTGCGGACAATACTCTTTTAATATTGTCGCGACGAGCAAATAACATGTTTCGCACGTTGTTGTATTTAGTGTAAAAAATATTAATGTACGTTGTTGACATTCGTTCACCAATCCCGATTTCTTACTATAATGTACGAACTTGTTAACATGCTGGTCGTGGTAGTGATTATCTTTCCACTTTTTTCATACGGAATACTATGATAACGAAGTTGTTGTTGTTTTTGTAAAGCACTCTTTGTTATTCAAGAGGCGAAGCAAATTTGTGTCCACCTATAGCGTGTACGTTTTCTTGTTATTATTGTTTAGTTAAAACCTATTTATTTTAGCTCGATTGCATTAACAGCATAATGCCTATTTAAACGCTCTCGAGTCTAAAGAACGCTCCCACAGTGGGGATCGAACCCGTGACCTCCCGGTCACGACGCGGACCCCATATCCATTACGCCACGGCGACCTTTTTTAATTCGCATGCAAAATAAAAACGCATTTGATATGAGGTTATATGGTTGAGGAGTAAATTAAAAAAATAACCTTAAGATTGTTTATATGTTAGAGTATGTTTGTTGTATCTATCGCCATTTTTACGATCTGATAAAAACTTAAACTTAATTATTTGCCTTATTGTGAAGACCTCACAAGTAACGTTTCACCTGTATCGACCAGTATCACTATTGTTCGTTGTTTTCAAGTAAAGCCTTACACATTCTCGATAATGACTCCAGCCAGGTTCGAAACATATAGCAACAACAAAAAACTACACCATCGTGACGCTTTCGAAACGGTTTGCTGTCTTGACCTCTCGGGATTTTGTAACGAGCGTCGGGAATTATTGGAACTCGTTTGGTGTGAATGACCATGTCCCATTGACTGTAAGATGTTGACAAAACGTTCGGGGACTAAGTCGAATGTGTTTATCGGCACACTGCCGGGGTATATGAGGTTATATCGGATCAAACTGAAGATGTAGTCGGGACATGGTCCAATAAAACAAACTAAACAACGCATATATAATAAAATATACTACATTTTGTATCACCGTTTAGATAAGTGGGCGTTTATATAAGCTGGAACCGTTCAAATCGGTGTTCTGCCTGACGGGGCTTACTTATCAGACCAACATTGTCATGAAACTCGTTCCCTCGTGTAAGTGTACCAAAGTCCTTGTCCAAAAGTCACCATGTTTTGCTGTGATCATACCAAACTCCTAACACCATCCACCATTGTGCGTCAGTGGCATCGTCCATGCACCATTCGTTATTATTATTTCATATAATCTTCATTGAACATTTGTCATCGAGTCTTCCAGGCTCGACATTAATAATGGTGTTTTATGTTAAGAGAACACGAATAGTCCAAACATGATGTAACGATGGCACAAATAAGTAAATTACGCTGACACAAAGGCACGATGGCGGATGGTGCACGGAGGATGGCACCTTGGCACGAAGCGACGATGGCGGATGGTTAATAAAAGGATGGTACATTTACACAAAGACACGCGGATGGTTAAATTTCTTTTTTACATGGACACGAAGACGCGATAGGGGATGGTGCAAGGGGCGATACCTTGACGCGACATCACGATGACTGATGATGCAAGGAGGATGGACCATTGAAACGAAGTCACAATGACGGATGGTTCAAGGAGGATGGAATATTAACACACAGTCACGATGACGGATGGTGCAAGTGGGATGGAACATTTACACAAAGTCGCAATGGTGGATGGTTCACGGAGGATGGAACATTGATAAGAAGTAACGATGGTGGATGGGTCAAGGATGATGGAACATTTACACAAAGTCGCGATGGTGGATGGTTCAAGGAGGATGGAACATTGACAAGAAGTAACGATGGTGGATGGGTCAAGGATGATGGAACATTGACACACAGTCACGATGACGGATGGTGCAAGGATGATGTTACAAAGGCATGATTCATGAATGTTCAAGAAGGAAGTTAAGGCCACGAAGACTCGTTGACAAACGGTAAAAGGCCGACATGAATACAGATAGTACAAGGAGGTTGGTACAATGGCACGATGGCAATAAAGCATGAAGACGATGCTATATAAACGATCATGCGATGGCACTAGAGAACGTTAACAAATGGTTGAAAAGCGATGGTGTAATGGCACGAAAGAACTATGATGAATGAAACAAGGCTGACGGTACGATGACACGCTTACAGATTGTACAAAGACCATGGTACGTTGAAAAAAGGGTGCACAAACAGATTATACAAAGACGATGGCTCAAAGGCATGATGACTGATAGTACAAGGTATATGGTACGGTGTAAATTACAGGTAAGTTAAACACCGTGATAGAACGTTTGAGGTAACAAAAATACATACTTCTGTATATGGTGTAATAAACACATTTCCAATCTGTAACGGCGTACCTTTATCAGTCCTATTTGATTTCTAGCCAGACATTGTGTCGCTATGAAATGACTTTGAACTCATTTATCATGATAATGTAATACTGTGATTACTTAATTTATACTGATATATGAATTACATGTTTATTTAATGAATTGATTTCTGGGCGGCCGGATGAATGTTAATGTGCTTTTAAACCGAATTTAAATTTAATCGAAAAGTACTGAAATTTTAACATTGAAATATGTTTTAAGTGTAGAAAACATTGTCCACAAATATTTCAAATCAATTAAATTATCTGAGCACGTTGTTCATTACACTCGTAAGCATTATATTAGACGCGATCATAAATTATAACTTAATACAGGTGTCAAAGATAATGTTCTGAAAATAACTGCATTTAAATATCACATTGCAGATGTTTCCTCCAAATAACTGATTGAACTGCATCCTATTTCAAAGAACGATACTTATCTAACGTATGATAATTACGCGTTCAATATGACGCAAAATGACACTTCATAATCAGCCTGTAATTATTTGCAATTATTAGAAATTAAAAATTCCCCCCGTCTATCGGAACGGAAACGGTGATTGCATGTGTCTGTGTCAATCAAAATGCGCTGCGGTAAAAGCTCGAACTATGGGACTAGTTCACAGAGTATTATGTAACGCACAATTCGGCACAGACACGAACATAATCAATCAACATACGTTATTTGAAGTTTATTTAAATACGCTTTTGAAATTCTGTATTTGTAAAGACTGAATGTCGATATGGATCGCCGTCATGCAAAAATAATAGCAATCCTTTATCCACCGTTATCAAGTTCCAGTTTCCACTGAACAAATGCATGTGCTAGTTTGAACTTGCTTGTGTTCATACATTTGAAGGATGACAAGTGCCTTCAACGAAATAAATTATTTCTGTGTTCGTTGAGTCTCTGATCAATGCAGACAAGCTTCATGCGATAGAAAACGTGTCTGTATCTGCACAGAATCATATCGATGTTAATAATCTGTGACAGCTATAAACCTGCACATGTTATTACATGTAGTGTTCGACACTTACATTCACTGACTTACAACATCTGAAAACATAGCTTACTGAATTATTTTCTTCATAATTTAAGCGTTAAGTAACAAAAACAAAATATGATAAATGATAACTAAAACAATATTTTTACGAAGATTGAGTGAGTTAATTTACTTATTAACTTATAATAATACTTCATTCCATTAAACGAAGCCAATATATTAAACAAAAATACTCAATAAACTGTAATAGTTTTGAACGTAATCCTGTTTGTAAACGTCTTGTTGTTCACTAGCGCATTTTGTTTGTGTATCGACGGATGGATTTTGTTTCATTTTCAATTTTACGTTACTCATATCCAAAAAAAGTCTCAATGTATAAACCCCTTCTGAATTTGAATTCCACTAAGGTAGCCGTAAAATTATCCGTCCCTACAAATAAAAAAACACAGAATATTGTATACTTGAAGGTCGTCCCGACAAATGAAAACACCAAATGTTGTATACATGGAGGTCGTCCCGACAAATCAAAACACCAAACGTTGTATACCTGAAGACCGTCCCGACAAATCAAAACACCAAACGTTGTATACCTGAAGACCGTCCCGAAAAATCAAGACACCAAACGTTGTATACCTGGCGATCGTCCCGACAAATCAAAACACCGAACGTTGTATACCTGGAGATCGTCCCGACAAACACAAACACCAAATGTTGTATACCAGGAGACTCTCCCATTATGTCTTAGCCACTTTAGTTAGGTTTTTCTGAGATTTTCGGTCAAACCGGGGTACATGGACGAAATTGAGTCATTCACATTTTTAGAAGCCTCCATGTATGTTGAACACGAAAAAATTACGATGTCTGCAATATTTCTCAATTTAAGGTGAAAACGGCTGATTTTAAAATGCCTATTAAAACATAAAAATAAACATTTATTTATTGATTTTCATGTCAATACAATAAGTAATATAGAAATGGCGCGGCAGAGGCCGACGCGTATCCCCACGCCGCATAGATGTTATATTAAAAGGTGGGTGGGCAAGGCCTATGTTGGTGGGGCCACCGGGTGGGTAATGTGGACATGGATGGTCGAGATAGACCGTGTTGTCATAAGAGATGTTTAGTATTAATTTGAAGTCAATTGGTGAATAAATGAATAAGTTATGTTAAAACAAAATCTTGGACGGGCGTGGTCTTTGTGGGCGGGGCGCCCCAGGGTTGGTTATGTGGCCATGCATAGTTGAGATTGACCTATTGTCATAAGAGATGTTCAGTATCGATTTGAAGTAAATCGGTGTAGAAATGAAGAAGTTAATGTAGAATAACCTTAAAAAATCTCTGACACGGCCCCACCCCCAACCCCCATTGGCCACTATCTCCTCCTACACTATTAGCACTAGAACCTTGAAACTTACACACACGATAGCTATGAGCATATGTGCGACGGTGCACTATTTGGAATTTTGATCTGACCCCTCGATCAAAAGTTATGGGGGTTGGGCTGGGGCCGGGTCAGAGATGTTCACTCATTTTTATATAAGGAAAACTGCCCCGCCCCCATAACTTTTGACCCAGGGGTCAGATCAAAATTCCAAATAGTGCACCGTCGCACATATGCTCATAGCTACCATGTAAGCTTCAATGTTCTTATGCTAATAGTGTAGGAGGAGATAGTGGCCAGGACGGACGGACAGACGGCGGAGATAACCACAATAATACTTTTTTTAACAAATCTGCAAGTGCAAGAATAAATCAGTTACTTATGGTTTTATAATGCGATATAGTTAATATTATTCAAAAATTAGAAAACAGTATTAACGTTACCTATACAATTTATTTTGGTTACCATGGAAACTACAAAAATAAATAAAATTATTGAAATTAAGAAATGTTTACAAAAATAAATAACTTATTTAAGAATTTAAATAATATTTAACTTCTTCATTTTGATCTCGACTTGAATGAACGTAATTACAAGCAGGAAAAAACATGCATAAACATAAAACACGCTCGAAATTAAAATTTCATGTCAGACTGAAGTGTTATTTCAAAATGTGATGACATTTCTATTATAAACGATTTAGATGCTTCTATCAATTGAATAAATCAGCAGGGTTTATATTGCACTCGGTTTGAGTTACGTTTCAAAACCTTTCGTTAAATAAAGTTTTTTTTTTTACAATTGTAAAAGATTTATGATTCCACACCACCCGATTCAAATAAGGCTTTTGTGGATTGTATCTCTTATTACCCATAGAAAGATGTTCTTTAACGCTTCAAACAGAATAACTATCTTTTTGATAAATGAAAGAGCTATATTTCTTCAATTGAATGTGTGATCCATTGTGCTATTGCAATGCTTCTTATAATTGCTAGTAGTATTTGATTTTATCTTGCTCTCCCGTCGATGTGTCTGCGGTGGGGATATTTATCTTATACCTCTCTTATTTCAATGGACGATGACAGATGATACAAGAACGATGGTACGGTGACGATTAGACGATAATGTAATTAAATTTCGGAGCTTTTGGTTTAAAACGATTAAGTTTTCATTAAATTTCCTAATCTGTGATGGGGTATTTTAAACAGACGCGTTTGATTTATAACTGCTAGACCCACACGTCGTTATGATAGTACTTAGTATTGAAACAAAACACACGTTTACTATCATTTTAAAAACGACGCGATAACTTAGTTTAAACATTATGATAATTGTATTTAAGATTTACCGTCAAATCTTATAAATATATAATTTGTTTCGGAATTGAACTGAAATTCAGATAAAAAATCATGCAATTTTAAAATTGAAACAATTATACAAAAAAAGTGTGAACCACTTCGTATGTCGAGTTCTGCCATTACTGAAAGTATCGCTTTAGCATCAATTACACTCAAGTTACCAATACCGGATCAGTAGCGTAATAAAGTTTTTCTGGTGAAAAGCAATAAATGTTTTGAGACTTCTTTTACACCAGTTTGATTAAATATTACTTTTGCTTACTGATTCAGCACATAGTCTAATTTTTAAACGCAGGCAAAATGTGTTTGTGATACCTTCTTTTCGCCGCAGAATTCATGCATTAACGGATCAGTTGAAGCCATAACGGATCACGTGAACGAAACCACTCAGGGAGCATCTAACACGCTATTTGAACTGTCGAAACATGAACTGTGTTGTTTACAATGAACAAGTTACATTGCCAGTGATAAATTATATTCATTCGTGTTTGTTATTAATTGTTTTCTATATGTGATCATTTATCTACACTTTACGCACGGTGTCCTTGTGTGAATTATATGTTGAAAATCCTAAATAGATCGAAAAAATATGGGCATCTTATAAACCATGTAAATTGTTTAAATCATATCTAATCATCGATATTGAACATGGAACATTAATAAAACATTAAGATTGAGATCATTTATTGTAAGAATCAACAAGATTTGTATATATTTTAATATAAAAAATTATCCATACGCATATTATCACGCTTGATCCGTTAGTGCCCTTATTCTTCATTTCATGTAAGGTGTTGCAAATTCTTAAACACGAATCAAAACTGAAATGGACTTTTGCAGGCAGAAAGACTACTAAATGTCCTTTAAATTAATTCGTTAACTTCTAACTTTCCAACAGAGTTATAGCATGTGGCCGCGAAAAATGTTCAACCTCGGTTTTGAAACGAGACGGAATTCAACAAAGTCGTATATACATCTCAGCTAACAAACATACCAAAATGTTTGACAAAGGGTACATAAACTGCCTTTCATGTTCTTGTATCAATATATGGTGGTGGGAAGAATGATATTAATTATGATGTTTANTTGACTAGAGTAGACTTGGGCTTCACGTGATAATTTCATTTTATGTTGACTAGAGTAGACTTGGGCTTCACGTGATAATTTCATTTTATGTTGACTAGAGTAGACTTGGGCTTCACGTGATAATTTCATTTTATGTTGACTAGAGTAGACTTGGGCTTCACATGATTATTTCATTTTATGTTGACTAGAGTAGACTTGGGCTTCACGTGATAATTTCATTTTATGTTGACTAGAGTAGACTTGGGCTTCACATGATTATTTCATTTTATGTTGACTAGAGTAGACTTGGGCTTCACGTGATAATTTCATTTTATGTTGACTAGAGTAGACTTGGGCTTCACATGATTATTTCATTTTATGTTGACTAGAGTAGACTTGGGCTTCACGTGATAATTTCATTTTATGTTGACTAGAGTAGACTTGGGCTTCACATGATTATTTCATTTTATGTTGACTAGAGTAGACTTGGGCTTCACGTGATAATTTCATTTTATGTTGACTAGAGTAGACTTGGGCTTCACATGATTATTTCATTTTATGTTGACTAGAGTAGACTTGGGCTTCACGTGATAATTTCATTTTATGTTGACTAGAGTAGACTTGGGCTTCACATGATTATTTCATTTTATGTTGACTAGAGTAGACTTGGGCTTCACGTGATAATTTCATTTTATGTTGACTAGAGTAGACTTGGGCTTCACATGATTATTTCATTTTATGTTGACTAGAGTAGACTTGGGCTTCACGTGATAATTTCATTTTATGTTGACTAGAGTAGACTTGGGCTTCACATGATTATTTCATTTTATGTTGACTAGAGTAGACTTGGGCTTCACGTGATAATTTCATTTTATGTTGACTAGAGTAGACTTGGGCTTCACATGATTATTTCATTTTATGTTGACTAGAGTAGACTTGGGCTTCACGTGATAATTTCATTTTATGTTGACTAGAGTAGACTTGGGCTTCACGTGATAATTTCATTTTATGTTGACTAGAGTAGACTTGGGCTTCACGTGATAATTTCATTTTATGTTGACTAGAGTAGACTTGGGCTTCACGTGATAATTTCATTTTATGTTGACTAGAGTAGACTTGGGCTTCACGTGATAATTTCATTTTATGTTGACTAGAGTAGACTTGGGCTTCACGTGATAATTTCATTTTATGTTGACTAGAGTAGACTTGGGCTTCACGTGATAATTTCATTTTATGTTGACTAGAGTAGACTTGGGCTTCACGTGATAATTTCATTTTATGTTGACTAGAGTAGACTTGGGCTTCACGTGATAATTTCATTTTATGTTGACTAGAGTAGACTTGGGCTTCACGTGATAATTTCATTTTATGTTGACTAGAGTAGACTTGGGCTTCACGTGATAATTTGATTCATTTTGTTAACAATTGATTACCAATCGCCGATTGATACTGGCTCCGAGATATGCTTTTTTGCAGATTTAACAAGAAGGTCACAAAGAGTTGTTTGTATTCAAAAGCCAAGGGGAATGAATGAAATACCGCGAGAATTGCCGACCCGCGTAAATACCGTGTATTTATTACATTATTCTAGTATTCCTCAGTATATAGAAATACTATATCGATTAAATATAGACATAATAAAGTATAAACAGGACATAAGTTAAACATGGTAACGTTGCTATTTGTCTATTGTGTCTCAGCCTGGACAAGGATTAGCTTAAAGAGATGTACTGGTATAACAGTGACGACAGACACAAAGTTCAACATCAATACCATTGAACAGGCACGGGTTGTTGTGTTATGCTGACAGACAGACAGAATGTTTTATTTACTTTAAACTTTACAGTTGTTTTTGTCATTTGCATATAGTTATGCATATCGTTATGTCAACGTGAGTACAAATACGTATAGCAAAGTATCATATTGATCGTGTTAGGATTATCATACATACATACATGCTGAAGGTCTGATTTTACAACACACGGTCATATTTACAGTAAGAGACCGGGGCTCTGTTTCATTCGATGGTGTTTATGGCATGTTTTCTCAACAAACAAGAAACAAAACACACGTTTGATATTCTTCGTTTTGTTATCATGTTACATAAACATATATGCATCATACGAAATGGAAACTTAAACAATCTTTTCTGAAACGGCATGGCCCCGATGTTACATACTTGATTTGTAACATCGTATTGTGGCCCTCTGCAAAGTGTGTTCAAATCATGCCCATATGTGCGAAAATGGCCACGCCTCACGGCTCACATGATTCATAACGACTTATATAGCAAACTTAAATCTCTCAACCGGCAAAGACCATAGTTGTTATGTTTGGCATGTAACATCGTATAAGGGCCTTCTCCTAAGGCTGGTCACATCATTCCCCTGTGGTCAATATAAGCCCCGCTCTGTGAGTATCTTGTTCCACTTAGCACTATATATATATATATCGAACATGTAAACAAATCTCCTTCTATCAAATTATAAAGCTACATGTGAGCCTAGATATTTGTATTCAGCATAACGTGATGGTCCTGTAAAATGTTGGTTCAAATTTTATCCATACGGCCGAAACTGGCCGCGCCCTTGGGGGTCACAGTTGTTTATATACACTTACATACTTAATAAATATTCCATTTTGAAACCGCAAAGCCCAGAGTTTTGTATTTCGTATGAAGCATCATGAAGTGGTATTCTACCAAATATGTTCACGTCTTGGTATTGTGGTAAAAACTCGCCTGCCCTTCTGGTTACTTGTTTTTTCTAATTTTCCATTCTTGAAGAAAAAATCTCCCAGCTAATATCAATCCAGTATTAGAATGGGAATTCAGGTAAGTGATTCAGTGCCATTGTGGGTCTCCGGTTTGAAAATGTGTACTGATTTGTAAAATTTATGGTAATAATGATTAATATTTTTTCTTTGACACATAAACATTGGTTAAACATAGTATTTTGTATTCTTTCCTTAAAGCTTAGAGTGGAAAATAGTTAAATCTATTTACCATCGATTTATATTAGCCCTTTGGCGTGTTTGATTCGCAGTGACAAAGTCACTTAACGTCTATGGAAGGCAAGGACGGACAAGTGATCGGGTTCCAACACATTTGTGTGAAGTAAAAAGATGAAAACTATTTGGAAAAGACGTTTTGTACTGACTGTAGGTTTTTAATATTTTTAGTATTTTAGCTAAAACGTTAATAAATTAATTATTTTAATAATGTTACTGATTTGGGTAATAAGGATAAATTGTTTATAATGTATATGATTTTTAGATTCGTTTCACTCAATTGTGCAAGTAATAATATGACTGTGTTGATATTATTTAACTACAAAGTTTTCAAGTAGTGATTGTGTGAGTCAACGGCAGCAGCTTTCTTGTTTTGTAAATAAATTAATTTTAAGAATATTTTTAATTGAATAGCCTAAACTCTTTAATGTACCTGTATATGTTCAAATGATAATATTTGGGTGATGTTAAAAACGGTCATTAACATCTCTTAAAGACGGACACTAAAATTTAAAAATGTTATCTTCTGTTGTTTCTAGTGTGTGTTGGAGAAATATCCCCTTACTTGCTATATTTCATGCATGTTTAAGGTTAAGTTTCTCGCTAATTGATCTTCACGCGTCGCTGCAGACAACTATGTGTGTTTAAAGATGTCAGAAAAAACTGTTATTTGAATAATTTGTAACACAGTTAAGACGATGGAGTTCGGTGTGAGTGCGAGATTGGTAACTGTTGCATTGAAAGTGTATGTTTAGTTATTTAACATTCACACTAAAGTTATGGTAAAACAAGAAAACAATATTCTTAACTGATTTGTGTTAAATTCATTATACAACTCCTTTATTATTAATGTATTTATCAATCACTTACTACCAATTATATCTTTATTGTTTGTAATTTGCCCTTTAATAAATAATGGAACGGATTGGTATATACTGAGGAACCTTAATATAACTATGCTTATTGCAAGACCCATTTTTGAATATCTGAGTAAGCTCTGAATGTAATCAAGGTTGGAGTCACTCAAACGATGGAAAAAAGGTTTCTACTCAATAACTGGAAAACTAAACGTGTTACTATGATGTAACTGAACGCGACAATACCATTTCAAATAACAGTCCTAGGTTAGCGACTGCATATAAGGATGAATTTTGTCAAACAATATGAAGAAGTGAAACTCCATAAGCTGCAGCAGTATTGCAGTTTTATCATATACACCTCTGTGGTCCTTTATTTATGGCAAGGAACCAATTGCCAAAACGGTACAGTACGGCACAAAACGAAACAACATATACACATAGTAGAATAAAGCTGGGGTCACCGCCTTGGAACGGTCAATGCTAAGCATTGGGGGTTTAAACCAGTTAATGAGCGCTCAACCTCACACTTGGCCCAGCAATATTCATGATACATATAAGTGTATATAAAATTTAACCTCGTAGCATTGCAACTCAAATTAAACAGTAATAAAAGGGAATTAAAACGCATATAATTTAATTACTATTTTATTACTCAATGGTTGAAAGGAGACCAGAGCAACAGAGTTACAACTACAACAAACAAGTCGATTTGTATAAGCATATTAAAAATAAACATTTAAAATGCATTACAGTAGAAGTCATATTTTAGGGTAAACAAGTAAAAAAAATGCTATGTTATGCTCAAAACTCTTTTGGAATGAGGTTACCTTAAATGATAGTTTTGTGTAATCCCTAATTACATTTCTATGGTTACCAACGATCTTCATTTTATGAATTAATGAAATCGACTGAAGTGATTGTATGATTTCTAATATAAAGCAAGAAGTCCCAAGAGAACGAATTGATTACTGTTATGTAAATGATCTAAGGAGGTATTTTTAACTATGAATTCTAAACCACTTACTAATAATTAGAATCTCATAATGACAAGACAAAACCCAGATTGCGTTAGGCTGATTATTGCTGGCTTTCAACATTAATCCCTAGTAAGTATATTGACTTATGGTTTAAGAAGTGGCTTGTGATGCTTTGAATAATTGTCATCATAAGAAATATACTCAGTTTAAAATATTAAATATTATTTGACTGTAAGTGAACACGTGAGTATATATGTTTGCATTCTACATGTCTCTCCAATATTATCGATAAAACCAATAATGATGTAGGCAAAAGTGTATGTATATGAATAAATATATAACGAGAACTTATTTTAAACCTGTTCGTTTACACTTTGTATACATGGAAACAACGTTTATATTATAACCACAATTCTTTTCCAAAACAAATACAAGTTTTTTTACAAGACTCAGATTATTTATCATTTTTAAATTAGCTGTGGATACACGTTTCTGAGTATTTACAAACATTAAAAAATGTAAGTTTTGCACTAATCAATAGGCCATAACCATGATCCAGTCAAGTAGTGTAGATGTTGCATAAACTTATGAAACATATCGTATTTATATTCAACAATCATAAACTGCGTACAAGTATGAAAAGCATTTGTATCGGGCCCGATATATTTTATATGTCTGATTTCATATTGCTCATCTAAGAATTGATATTCAGAATTGCATAATCAACTCAAATGGTAACAAATACTATGTTAACAATGTGCCTTGAAGATAAGGAAAAAATTACCTTCTTAAACCATGGTCTTAAAATTACGTTTTCTATAATGTATAAGACAGGAAATTATGCGTGGGGAAAGACTTGTTCACAGAGTGGTAACGAAAATGTACAAAATAATGCGCCATTAAACGATTTCGTTACATTTTAAAATCCTTAAAAACATTTGAAAGTTATATAGTTTATTTGCATTATAAATTTTCATACACGTTCTATGGCCAGAATAAGGGAGAATGAGAACTTTGAGAATGTTTTCCTTCAAACCAAGTGGCATATGGCTAAACAATGTCTGCATTACCAATCACAAAATTTAAGTTGAGCAATTAAAATAAATAATATTTTATATCCTTTGGTTGAAAACCGTTGACCGACGCGACCTAAGGCATTTGCCAACACACGCTCATATACAGTAATTTATTACCGTCACGTTGTTTACTTCAATTTTCGTGTTTTACATTCCAGAGAGATGGGATTGCCTTGTTGCTTTATATGGTTTAGAAATAGAATACAGGCAAACAGTATATGAACGAATATATAGTCACACCATTATCTTTACTAGTAAACTAGTATTATATAAACTCATTATTTAATGCATTTCATATAATTTTATGAATTATTAATTGAATGTCGGTCATACTACTGGTAGAACACAATGTATTTAAATATACTCGCGCTTAACTTTTTGAACTCGTTTTGAAATGTTTATTATACGTTGTATGTGTAATTGGCATCTTTTAAAGATTTTGTTTGTTTCTATCCCTCCCCCCATGCGCGTTTGCATTCAACGTACAACGGAAAACACCATAATGGTATATCCCTACGTTTATTCTGTATGACGCATTTTAATTAAAATCAAACAACTGGTGAACAATAATTTAAACATGAATTTCCGTTTATGTTGAATATTAGTCGAGTTTGATTGGATTTGCGATTAAATGACGTAGTGCAATTAAGCCGGATTTTCCGCAAATGTATGTTTTATATGGTTTTGTATCTAAAGGAGGTGTAATGCTGTTTGTTTAATACTGCTTTATTATTCTGACCGTCAGTAAAAGCCACTAAATTGGTTTCGACAGATGGCAAAGCCCTTGTGCCCCCATTGCCAATTATAAAAAAAAAACGATACTCTCTGATTTTGAAATAGACGAATCGAAAACTTGTTAATCTATCTAGAAACAATGTAATAAAAACCTTTCAATTTTACACCGAACATATATGTATTTGTCAGAAAATATTAGAATCGAAGTAGATTTCGCACTGTTGTAATTTATAACACAACTCGTGTTCGTTTTAAACTTTTGAAATAATATTATTCAGTGACACCTGTGATGTTTACCGCTTTGATGTTGTTTATTTTATTTCCTCTTAACTTCGCAAATACTATTTCTCGAGGCTAAACATTATACGTCAGGCAAATAAACTCTAATCAAATCAAATCAATCAGTAAAGTTATAAAATACCTATTTCCTTATTTATCCTCGCATCTTCACGTGTCCTTTAAACTTGCCTATGTAAGTATTTGTAACACAGTCGTTGTTCATTCTAGTCCAGAGATCCAGACCAATCACCAGGATAACTTAGCAAGTGCTACAATGAAAGTTAAACCAACGGCGATAGTTTTTGCCCTTTGTATATGTTTTGCAATAGGGCACAATGTGATTTCGGGAAATCGGAAAAAAACAGCGTTGCGGACTTCGCGTGAGAAATTAGAAGTATACTCATATTTGCATTGGAAATATCAATACATGAAATAAATCTGATATAATATAGAAAACGGTGTGTTGTATTAAGTTTCATTGATGACTGACTGTTTCTAAACTACGATGACATATAAATATCGGTCGATAAAATATTAAAACAAATAATCAAACGTTATATTTTATATTAAATTTTTTATTCATATTTAAATGTGAATTAAATGTATTAATGTCGTACCCTCAAAATGTCGTAAAAAGCAAATCAAACAATGATTATGACATTTTCGGAAACATGTTACAGTTGTAAATTACGATGTGTTGTTTGTGTTGCTGCTCTCTATATTTATAAAGTCATTTGATCGTCGCTATGTTATACATTTAAGGCTTTACCCTTACCTAAATATAAAATAACACACTTAGAAAAAAACAGTTATTTTACGCCTTGGCTTAAATATGCGCGAATATTCAATGTTAAGCATTTAATACAATGTTTACTAATGTTAAATTAAACAAAAATAAAGCAACAACTTTGTTTTTAGTTTAATTATATCATTTAACCGATAACTTTATCGTAACTAGTTCTTCATACAGTCCTAAAACTTAATTATGCACACACACAACATACATTTTCACTGAAAAATGCCTTCAAGATGCGACATAATTTGTATTTAACATTATTTTTTATTTTTTCGTTATTATTTATCAGTGTAAAAAACTTGCTTTATATATAAACTGCTGTAATTTATACAGTCTTAATTTATATTTGAACATTTAACAGAAATGTTTAGGTTGGGATCTTTCACATATCAAATAAACAATGTACTTGTACAAACAACCGTTTCAAATAATGTAAAATAAAACATTAACTGAAAATCTTTCATACCATCATTTAATTGTACATTTTAAAGAAAAATATGTTTCAACTGATCGATTATTAACAAGTATCAACTGTTGTTCTTTCTTTCCTGCGCGTTTATGACTCTCATGGTTGCTTCATGCATTCCCAGTTTAGAATTATTCTCTAATAACGGTAATTTAGTCGCAGTAACGATGACTTAAAGAGGGCTTTCATAAGATACTTCTGGTTACATTTGTTTAGTAACTATTGTGTTATTTGACAAGGTTAACATAGTTTTTGAACACCAAGATGGTAAATACACATGCACAATTTTATTATTTATATTTCTTTTATCAACGCATTATTCAAATAATTTGTGTCAAAATGGCGAACTGGTCGGAAATAATAATGTAAAATTATCTTTAAACCTGACTGTAATACTTTTAATATTTTGTTATGGTAGTCCTTAAAACTATTTATATAAGATTATGCTATCAGAAAAAAATATGGGTTTTAAATAATTAGATATTTAACGTATGCACTACGTTAATTGTGCTGAATGTAAGTTTTCATTCATTTGTTCTCTACAAAGTGGACTGCTGCCTTGGCCGCAAACTATTGTGTAAAAGCCCGACTGTGCCTTGGGTGCCTTGGGTCAGGAACCGGCCACCCCGGCCAAAGCTGCTTACGCCGTCACAGGTGTGTGACGGAACGGCGGACTGTCCACAAGGCGAGGACGAAATCTGCATTAAGTGTAAGTTACATTTCTTTATGGTCTAAAGAATAATTCAGTTCAACGTGAGTTCCTTAAAGATACATTAAATGCGGATACTATGAAATAAATTAAATGTTCCGTGCAAGTAAGGGGACATCATTATAGGTTTATCCCCGGTCCGTGCGTGTGTATCATTTTCCGTGATTCCGTCTGTCCTTCCGCGCCCCCCCCCCCNGCCCCCCCCCCCTCTTCACTCACTAAAAAAGTTCTAAAGCAAAATAGATGAAACTTGGTAAGAGAGTAGAGGGCCATGTGATAGATATGATTGAAGTTCTTGTGTCAGATAAAAACTGTGGTTGCTATGTTAACAGTTGCTATGGTTAATGAAACAGTTGAAAATAAAATTAGGATCCTGCGATTACTCAAAACGAATGTAAGCTAGAAAATGATTCTGTGTACGTGGGTAGAAGTCAATATGCAAAAAATAAGCGTAATTTAAGTCTTGTCCGTATGTTCAACTGTCTGCCGTTGGTCTTTCAAAAATATCTGGATATTTCAATAATTAAAAACTACTGAAGCTATGCCAATGAAATTCGGTATGGGGAAAGAGAGACATATGTTAAATAAGGACGTTCTTTAGTTTGTTTTTGTCAGACGAAAATTAGGGCTGCTATGGTAACGGAAAAAAATTGAGAAAAAAAATCATGCGATTATACAAAAAGTACTAAAGCTAGATTGATGAAACTTCGTTTGTCTTGAATAAGGACCATAGTCAGACAAAAAGTGTGGTTGCTAGAACTATTTAAACGTTAAAATCTTGATCTTTTGATAAATAAACAGGGTATTTAAGCTGGATTAATCAAACTAGACATAAGGGTAGAGAAATGTATGTGAAATATGCACGTTATTACAGTTTTTCGTCAGCAAAATTGATTTATTTATGTTTTAAAGGAAAAAGTAAAAACTTAAATTTGATCCAGCAGCATAACCAAAAGTAGTTAAGCTCATTTCATAAAACTCGGTAGGTGGATAGAGGGCCATTTAAGGGAATATGAATATTATTTCAGATTTGTCTCTATGTCCGTACGTCTGTCCGTTCAAATATTCTTGATTTGGCGATACTAAAAATAGTACTTGAGCTAGGTTGACGAAGCTCTATATGTGGATATTGGGCCATGCGGGTAATAGCTCAAAATATATTAACCTGGGTTGATGATACTTATTTTATTCATAGAGGGCCAGATGGGAAATATGCACATTATACAGTTGACTCATCCGTTTGATTTATTAGAATAATGGTTAGACCACATCTTAATATTGCTGTCTACCTCTTTATTTATCTCCATCGATGCTTTTAATATCTGACAAAATCTGCTACTTTTCTCCCTGTTCACATAATCCTTGCCAAAAAAAAATGCTATTTTTTTCAAATTTATATAGCATCATCCGTCTTAATTATATTTGATCTAAAAAAAGTTTAAACACAAACCTTGGGCTCTTCTCTTAGTTGACATTTATTCTTTTATTTTCAATCGTCTCTTAAAACATTTTCCACGTGCATTGTCCATGTTCATCACAATTTATCTATGTATCATATAGCTCGAAGACAGAAACATCACACTCAAGAGCATCCCGAGGGGTGTATGTGTGTGTGTGTATTTCAAAGATTGTGAGGTCCTTCTGCGCTATAAGCTTCATTAAGTGTTGAAACGGAGTGAGCCCAAGCACTGCTTCCTTATATACTTAACAGACTCACGAAAATTGGGGAAGAATTTTGAATCATAGCTCAAATGTCCAGCTATTTTGAGTTGTTCCTGAAATATAATCAGTGTTGGTGTAGTTTTGTGCTGTTGGAGGGGGGGAGCTGGAGAAATCGGAGAAAACACAACTCGTGACTCGTGTACGCTTTGGTCACCACCAACCAAACTCACATGCTTACGGGAACGGGTATTGAAACCAGGTCGCCGAGATGGGAAGCGCGTAAACCAACTACTTCGCTAACCTTTACTTGATAAGTTTCCTTGGAAATAGACCATCAGTATATCAGTATTTTACGGATCAAACGTACATGCAGGATACTCAATAGCGAACCTTTAACGTGTTTGTTTAACGTAAATGTAATTTTAAAACATTTAAACATAATGGTCAGAATCAGCCATGTTTTTAGCAATATAGATGTATAATGGAACTAACACGTATCATTTAGTTGATTTATTAACTATTTTAAATGTAGGTAAAGATCCTCCAAAAGTTCAATCGGGCTATAGATTTGACAACTCGAGCTTTTTCCCCGTTGGAGCAGTGGTTACTTATAGCGAATAGGTTATGGCACATAAAATACCAAAGATGTTCAACTTCCTGAAGAAAGCACCAAAATTTGTTTGAAGCTTATATAATATACACTTAATAAAATAAGACGTGAGGACACGCTCTAGCTGTCCTGGAACCTACTTTTAAACTAATTTCAAAAAGGGAGGTAAAACGGCTTTTCTGAGATAGAGATTTTCCAGAAATTGCTATATGTCACAATTATTGTGTGAAATGAACATTTTTTACTTCCCTTAGTATCCAAATTTGTAAACATGTAACTACTGCAAACTTCCCTGACTGTTTTCCATTGATGAAAAGATGATCAGGTTATAATATTTCTTTACTTTGTTTTGTTTAGTGAAGGATTAGAATATTGTTTAATTCTAACACTAAAATAATTAACGATACTGATAGCAAAATAGTATTATTATAGACTTCCCGAAACTCCGCCGGACTTACGGACATGTCCGACACATACATTCAAGGGCCGATCGAAATTCTAAACTCGTCGGCCCAAAATGTTCGAAAAAAATATTTTCGGGTTTTTACCATTGGAATGAATATTATTTATTTAATTTTGGCGGCCTAAGCACTTTGCCGAACGCGAAATACGATCGTGTACGGTTGACCTAACTGAGGGATGAGACAGCCACTGGGTCTCTACCAATTTAAAATCTAAAATACTATATGAGCGTTAAAATTATGTACATGCTTTGGCTGATCACGCTGTCCTAGAGATTGAGGCTCTGAGCTGGGCCAGAGCAGTCTTAAACCCTTCTAGGCAGGTGGAGTCAGTGACAAGGATCGGCAGCTGGTTCCACTGGCTTATCGTTCTGGGATAGAACGAATTATTGTAGACAGTGGATGGTGAGGTTGCCTGCTGCAATGTTGATTTTTTTCTAGTTTTCTTGTCGCTCTGTGATAGGATAGGACCGCGATCTACATTTACAAGGTGATGTTGTATCTTGTAAAGGAGGGTCAGGCGAAGGTCCCGTCTTATCTCATGTTGTGGTCGCCATTCAAGATCCTTGAGCATATGTGACACACAGCCTGGTGATTTGTCCCAGTGGTTGTTGTGAACAAACCTAGCACCTCTTCTCTGGACTTGTTCCGGCTGGTTGATGCCTCTGGCCTGGTAAGGATCCCATGCAGCTGCTGCATAGTTTAGGGTTGATACAACAAGGGAGTGGTAAGTTCCTTCTTGAGCTTTCTTGGTGAAGTTGTACGAGTTCCTCCTCAGTTCCTCCATCCGAGTGTCTTTGAGGCCTTGGCTGCAGTGTTGTCGACATGCTGTTGCCACGAGGGGTCTTCAGTTATTGTCATTTCCAGGTACTTAGCACTGTCAATGTCCTCAAGAATGTGTCCTTGGAGGTTGTACGAGTGTTTTCTGCGGAACCGCTTGATGTTGCACATATGTTGGCCGTGGCATTTCTCGGGATTAAAATGCATCTGCCATCTTGTCCCCCACTCTCCAAGGGCATACAGGTTCCTCTGTAACTCAGCTTAATTAGCCTCTGTCCTGATTTCTCTGTAGAGGAGTCCATCATCTGCCATAAGGCGTGTCTTTGATGTTGTTACTTCTGGCATCTCATTGATGAATGCAAGGAACAATATGTAACCCGAGGACTGTACCCCGAGGGACCCAAGACAGGAAATCTGCTTGGGAAGACGTTGTACCGTCCAGAAGAACTTGCTGCTGTAGCTGAGGAAGGCCCTGATCCAGCGAAGAGCGCTGTTTCGCACTCCATAGAAATGAAGTTTGTGTAGTAGTAGCTCGTGTGGTACCTTGTCAAATGCTTTAGAGAAGTCCAGTAGGATGACATCTGCTTGGTATTTTCCAGTTCGAAGCTTGCTGGATATTCCATGGAGTGTGGTGATCAGCTGGGTTTCGAATGACCGTTGCTTCCTGAAGCCATGCTGGTTGTCGCAGAGGACGCTGTTGTTCTTGAAGTGGTTCATGATGCTACTGTGTACAATATGCTCAAGGATCTTGCAGGTCACAGATGTTAGGGAGGCTGGCCGACAGTTGCTGGCTTGATGTTTATCGCCTTTCTTAAAGATAGGGATGACGTTGGCTTTCCTCCAGTATTCAGGTACTGTGCCAGTATTGAGAGATTTCATGAAGATTTTAGTTACTACTGGGTCGAGTTCTTCTTCAGCTGTTTTGAGAATGAATGTCGGGATAGTGTCAGGTCCAGCTGCTTTTTATGGGTTCAAATTCTTTACTACTTTGATAACACCTGGGATGGTTACTACAATGTTCTTCATCATGGGGTGTGGGCTGTGCCTTTTTTTGTAAGTGATCAGTATTCTCTCTGGTGTAGGCCGACTGAAACTGCCAGTTTAATATCTCAGCTTTCCTCTGGCTTTCACTCTGGATGAAGGCTTCTTGGTCGATCAGAGATGATACACCTTCATTGTCTTGCTTCCTGCTCTTTACAAAGGATCAAAAGCGCAGAGGGTTCTTGCCTAGGTCTTCACTTACAACCTTCTGTAAGTATGATGTCACAGATTGTCGTGAGGCTTTTTGGACACTCCTTTGGAGATCTTTATATCGTTTCCAATCCTTACATTTCCCTGTTTTCGAGGCTCTCCAGTGTGCTCGCTGTTTCCTTCTTGTTAGACGGTGTTCGATTCAGAATTTTCTTCCGTAAGAAACCAAATCAATATCGGCAAAGATGTGTCCTGTGGCCTTTTATATCTTCATGCATTATCAGGATGCGATACCGTCTCTGCATTTGCAGGCATTGGCAAAACGACAGCATTCACGCTATTCATTACACTCCCTCATCTTTTTCCAGTATTTAAACGGTTGTCAAGTCCCTTACTTTCAGTGACAGATGAGGATCTCAAAGTTGTGGAACGATACATTATCTTACTGTAGAGCAAAACCCATCCCGTGATTCTGTACATTAAGCTAATAAGCATATCTTTTCTCAATGAAATAGACAAATGGAAAACATTCCACCTACCAGATGCGCACTCTTCCAGCGTGTAAATAGGGCTGTGTATCAAGCATGTCACGTTTGGGGTGAAGTCATGATTTTGAATCCTGAGTTGCCTAATCCTAGTGACTGGGGATGGACCAAGAACTATGACACTTGGGTCCTATTTTGGAGTTCTCTTCCGGAAGCTGCTAAGAGATGTAGAGAGCTTATCAAATGCAACTGTAAAAACACCTGCTTTGGTAGATGTAAATGCATCAAGGCAATTTTACTCTGTACACAGTTGTGCCATTGTGAAGGCCTTTTGTAAGAGAATAAGATACTTTCATAATACGAGTATATACTAGTACTACAAGTATTAGCTACATTTAAGTATACACCCTATTAAAAACAGGTTGTATGATATGAAAACATGACTTAAGTGCGAATTACTGCTGTATAGAACTAATGGAATTATCTATAATACATTCATGATGTGTTTAGATAATACCGGATTCATGAAAAAACAAGAAAAGGGCCTCATTCCGAGTTTTGATCTACTGATCATTTTAGTTGTGTATAATTATGTATTAATCATACATGAACAGACTATAGAATTATCATTGTTTAGGAGACAATAACTACGGTTCTATCGAATCTTACAAGAACCTAACAGAATTAAGATAACATATTCAACACTGAAGTTGTTTAGACTTGATCAATTTTATTTGTTAGTAAGTTTGTTTGTAATTGAAATATAATTATTATATGTTATATCATGCATTTGATATGAACTGAAGTTAATGAATAGTTATGGAAACAATTAATATTATGTATTGTTAGGCTTAATCATGCTCTCATTTTACTCATACTCAGTATTGAAGCTGATACTCAGTATTGAAGCTGATATACACTAAACAATTTTTAGTATGTTCCCATGTACGGCCTCATATATGGCTTTAACGTTAATAATTAAATATGTAATACTTGTTATGAGATATTATGAGATATTAATAATGTAAAAATGATTAATTATTTTAAGATTTTGTATTGGTCCAGTGGTTCAACATAATTTGCTTTACCAGAGAGGAATGACTTTAGTGTTCCCCACGAGGGGCCTCATTTATTTTTGCTGATGAATTGTTTAGTTTTGCATTTAATAGGTTGTAGGATATTTATTAAGATCAATTTAATTAAATATTCTATGTACATTGTATGTCTTATATTGAATAATAAAAAAAATGTTCTATGTAAGCTCAATTAGTGGATATGTTTAAGCATTAAATGTTTATGTAAACCATTATTTTAGATTTCCCCCCTGTTAGGGCCTCATTTTGTTATTTTACTGTTTGCATAGTATAAACATGTTTGATATATTAAATATTGATACAATTTAGATAAAGAAACAATACTAAATGAAAAAAATATTTATTGTTTTTGTTTTCTATCCTGTTACTCAAAAATAAAAAATGAAAATTGGCCCCCTTTTGGAGCCTCATTTTAGAGCATATAAAGTTATCCAATCGCGTGTCCTCACATCTAATTGAATTCAGCATACCTTAAAATGGTCATATACAAAGTTTCATGCTTTCTTCACAAAGTTGAACATCTTTTTCCTATAACCTATTAACTATTATGCCTGCAACCCCGGATTCGGTATACGTGATGTCGATACGGTAACATGCGACCACCGGGGAGTGTGGTCTAGGGCTCCAGTTTGCGATAGACGTAAGACATCATAATGTTTATAAACATATATTTTTATATTACAAAAATGTTCTTTTTGCAATGTAACGTCCCATTGTCTGCATGACAACGTCTTAAAATGCTCTTTTAATGTAGATGTTTTGTCGTTTTCCGTGATGCGATGACCTTCACGGACACCAATTATAACACAGCAGTATTAACATGTGCATTCATCTAAATTAAAAAAAAATGTTAAATTAAAATGTTAAAGTACGTAGAACAACTGTAAACATGTTCAGACGAGGTATTAGTAAAAGCAATAGAAAGAAATTTAATCGGACTTTTTAAGGCAACAAAGAAGTTCTATTTCTTAATTGGCGTGTTAATTCACTGCTATTGTTATCAATCACAAAGACACAATCATACACTTAGCACGCCATGTTAAGTATTCAGTTGTTTATTTTAGTATGCGACATTTTACCGAGTGTCGGGAACGGTAGTGTGAGTGCTGGTGAACATCTTATCCCTGGGTACACAATAATAGTGTCATGCAACGATGGCTTCCTACCCATGCGAAACAACTTCCTTACGTGCGGTGCTAACGGGTCATGGACCGGAACTCCTGCTTGCGTGCGCCGTGAGTTTATAAAGAATTGTTGGTTTCCATTATCAATTGAGGAAAAATCAATCATATATTTGTTGGTTTTACTGATAATTTCACTAACAAATAAGAAACTATAACGGACTTTAACTATTCCGAAATGGGATAAGATCCATCCCACTCAATTTAATTACACCAAACGAGCTAGTACCACAGAAGGATACACAATTCAACCACCTGTGCCTCGTGAGGTCAGTTCGTCGCTCACTTCAGGATGAAGGAGAAGACGTTGCTTTGGACCATCACCTTAGTGTCACCCGATTAAAAGTAACTATAGACGAAAGAGAATTTGGCAGGGGGTCAAACCAACGCCAGTGTTACAACACCTCTACGCTGTAAGACACCAAGAAGGAAGAACAACTCAAGGTACTCTATCCAATAAGTTCCATGACGTAAAGGAGCTGATTGGCAAAAAGACGATTGGGAGGAAGTGGTAGAAATTGAAACAAACAGTGACATCAACATGCCAAAAAGTACAGGGGCCCAAGTTAACAATGTCAATGACACATTTTCTGTTTCTTAATCGGCGTGTTAATTCAGTGCGTATTATTCTAGCATCAACTTCCTTACGTGCGCTACTAATAGTTCATTGACCGGAACTCGTGCATGCATGCGCCGTGAGTTTATAAAGAATGCTTTTGTTCGGTGTCCATTGAGGACAGTAAAAGTCTTGGGCTTGCTTTTACTTTCAATAAATGTATGAAACGCTATTAAAGTATAACCATGACGAGATGGGATAAAATCCATCAAACACCAAACTAGTTATGCTCGCTAACCATTCAAAAAACTGATTTTAGGGAACGGCTTGACCGATATTTGATCAAATCTAGACGTATGGTTAATTGTTAAAGAATCCCAAATCGTCAGAGTGCGGTCCAATATGAGTGCCAAACAATATCACCAACATCATCAGGAAGTCTTATGAAGGGGTGACATGCAGAATCGTTCATAGAAAACAATTATCCGACGCCTGCGCAATAAGGACTGGCATTGGACAAAGATGCACATTCCCACAATTCCTGTTGGTTTAAGACTGGGTCATGAAGACCTCGACGGACAAAAGGCGAAACGAAATCCAGAATAGGACGCAGTTGGACGACCGAAACTTTGCTGACGATCTGGCTCTTTTCTCTCACACCCACCAACAGAAGCATGAACAAACAACATCGTTGGGGACAATTAAGCTAGACTAGGCCACACCGACAAAATAGGGAAGAGCAACTTGTTTAAGACCAACGCCTCCAACGACACATCCATCACAGTCCAAGGCGAGGCGCTGGATAAGCTGGAAAGCTTTCCCAATCTCGGCAGCATCCTGGACAACCATGATAGAGCAGATTCAAACAGAATCCGCATCAGTAAAGCACGAGCAGCATTCCATCAACTAAAGAACATATGGGGTTCCAGCGAGATGGGCATAACCACTAAAACCATTCTTCTTAATATCATAGAGCCGATGCTACTCTATTTAGCAGAGGCCTGGAGAACCACTGCCACTGCCATCAATACATGTCGGGTTTTCATAAAAACGTACCTCAGGAAGATCCTACAGATCTGCAGGCCAGACAATACGAATAATTATGGAGAGGACAAAAGCAGCTGCCCGTTAGAGAAGACATCCTTAAGAGACATCGGCGATGGGTAGGCCAAACCCTTCGAAAGACTGCATCCGATACGAAATGCAGCCTCTTACCTTGAACCCCCAAATGCAGAGCGGTCTAAAAACACCCGGCGCATACACCTGGATGCAGATGCCTAGCAGATGGGTAAGACGTGGGGACAGCAGGAGAGTATCGCCCATAACTGAGACGCCTGGAAGAAACTGGTCGGTTGGCTATGTCTATAATAGAATTAGTTTGCCAGAGATTATTTGTAATTATGTGGATCTGTGACTACTGATTTCCATCAAGCTTCGTATCCACAAAGCGTCTTAGTAAAAAAACAAACACAAACCGTCAGGATTTGTTTCTCTTTCGTGTGTTTTGTATGTAAAACAAATACAGCTGTCTCTAAGTAATTAAATGCAATCTGCTCCTTATGTTTGGTTGAGCCTACCTTATAAAAAGATATGTATTTGTGCTTTCACTAACGCATGTCTGTAATACAGACGTTCCTTATACCTATTGTGTATATGACGCCCTGATATGCTTTCGGTGGTTTCTATTTTGCGATTTTGATTAAGGTTTATGGTGTATTAAGACAATATAACATACGCAACATCTTCGCAGGACGTGTATAATAGCCCTGATTTGAATGATTGTTTTTATTTCGTTAGCTTGTGTTACAATACGTGAATCACGTATATAAAATATAAAATGACTTCCATATAAAAATCCGCGGAGCTCTACAATTCCGTGACTACATTTTAGCAACTTCAGGCATTGACTTATACATTTAACAAAATGCCAAACTGTCTGAACAGTTCTCCTTAAAACATTTAAGTTTAAATATCAGATTATTTATTTTATCAACAATATGTAATACAATTTCGCGCCCCACGGAGGGTGATATAACGTATTGTCAACCTGAGAATGGGTAATGACTACCGACACCATATCGTTCAGTTTATTTGTAATGTGGTAAAAACAAACATCCGTCCATTTAAAAAAGATTCGACGTACAAGCATTCAGTAGATATTGCTATTTTAATTGTTTTTAGTTTTTTTCACGTGCGCAGGAGTTTATAAAAGACCTTCATATGGGGTCTCGTGAATATGCCCATGATCGTATTCTTAATTAATATGTCTTTATCGTCTACATGCTTTCGATTCTCGTAATTCTTGTTATTCTCGTTAAGTAAATATGTAAGTTTATGTAATAGAAAAAGGAGATATGAACACATATTGTTTGTTGTTTGTGTTAACTTACAGTATGCCCATCACCTCCTCCCGCTATTCTCAACGCTTAACCATCGGCAGTACTCTTGCCGTTTATTGTCGGCACGGTGGTTCCATATAGATGCGACGGCGGCTATGTTCCAGACCCGAGTAGCCGGATGATTTATACTTGTGACGCAAACGGGAATTGGGTTGGGAGCGTGACTATTGCACCGGATAAAAATTATTGCTTGTTCTTTTACATATTAGCCGCGCTCTGTGAAAAGGGAGTTTAATGCATGTGCGTAAAGTGTCGTTTCAGATTAGCCTGTGCAGTCCGCACAGGATAATCAGGAATGACAGTTTCCGCTTAAACTGGATTTTTGCTAAGAAGACCCTTTCTTTAAACGAAAAATATCATAAACAGCGTAAAGTGTCGTTTCTGATTAGCCTGTGCGGACTGCACAGGCTAATCTGGAACGACACTTTACGCAAATGCATAACACCCATTTTTCACAGAGCGCGGCCCATATCTAATAGCATGTTTGTGTTCATGCGTGTCGTGTTCAACAACAAATACACATTGCATTTAACAATCACGTTAGAGATTCTGCGGTTTAATTCCATGTATTCCTCAATGAATTTAAAACAACATTGTTATGATGTGTTCGTATCTATTTCAATTTAAGTATACCTCTCAATAAATGCGTGTATATGCGCCTTTTTCCTATTCCCATGTTTATCTACCATACACTGCCTATCAAATATATCAGCGGGTTGTATTACTAAACTACAAATTATGCATTAAAGACAAGTAAAAGAACCAATCAGAAAAAAATACAAGATAATATTGACAATTCTTAAAATTATAATTATTTAAAGAGCATACCTTACTTGGTAATCTTAAATAATTAATCTTAAATCAGCCGTTGTCATCATTAATACAAATGTGGGTGATGCCTGACTAGGTATAGATCTGATATCAGGGTAGCCTCGAATAAACGATTGGCGGGATGTTATAACTGTAGAGCCGCGTCATGCGACAATGGTTCTTATGCCATATGCGGCTAACTGTTGCGGTGTGGTTAGGGCGTCCGCCTCTCAGGCAAAGGAACTGAATTCGAGTTACAATCGCGCTCTAAATGTTTCTCTGGCATTCAATTATAATATACAATTTTCCAATATAATGTTTTAGTAAGTTTGTAAATTATTTTACCTAAAGACGTACATTGTTAAATCTAATACGTATAACCTTATTTTTTTGATAAGCGATACGAATCGAATTCTGCTTATGACATCTTTCATAACAATTATTCGATAAAATCCCAAAACGATTTTTTTAAGGGGATTATTCAAATATACTTCACGTCCAATATCATTTGTAATATTGATATTTTACTCAATGATGCTTCATTAACTGTACATGCTTAGTCTTGTATTCCAGAGGTTTGAACGAAGAATTTGCTCGACCTAATTTATATTTGTCTCACATAGCGGCTTTGTTTTGTTGTTTTGTCACTTTCTGTTTTTTTGTTTTTTTTTTAATTTAACGTTTGCAGCAAATAGCTTAATCCTGTAGTATAAATATTTTGAAAAAAAAAGAAAGAAAACATATCAATCTTTTATTTAACAGCCACTTCCACTGGACATGTCATCATTTGTGACCCTACCACGTTCTCCATTTCGTGTCCTGCCCCATTGAGAATCGAAGTTGAATCGGCTAACCTCGGGCGGACGTCAGCTGACATCGAATGCTATGGCGTGGCCAAGAGTGAGAATTGTTTTATTTCGGTCTTATCCATACTTACTGCCCAATGCAACGGTAAATTCGATATGCCGAATTGAAGCACCAGGCGACGATTATCCATCCGACCCATGTCCTCCAGCTACCGATAAGTACCTTGAAATGCAGTTTATCTGTAAATAGGTCAACAAGATTGTATCCACATTGAATTGTTTCAGACTGAAGATGAATAAAAGCCATGCTTTAAAACAACATTGTGTTATCTTGCTCGGATCTAGATAAATAAAAAAATGGATGAGGCATTTGTCATTTCCACGAGTTGAGACTCGTCTTTATAATTAAATTGGTTTTCATCGTTTTATAATGGGAATATTCTTCAGTCAATATTAAAAGTAAATACAATAAATTTCAATAAAATATGTATACATGTTCTACAGGAATAAAATAAAAAGAAAACGGACTGTTGTTTCGCGGCGAAGAGATCCGACAGTAGTAAAACATGGATGGTACAACAAAACATTAACACACTTATAAATATTCATATTCTATCGAGTAGAATCATATTTTTTTTATTTTTTTTAAACACACAATTTACATGCAATCATTCCTGACATCGGAATAGACTCGTTGTTCAAATGACAGCTCTGATTTTACTACAAAAGCACCTATCAAATTCTCTCTTACTGCGTACATACAAATTATTATGATGGTTCTTGTGTATATTAAATAAAAACAGTCTTTGATGCAGCAATATATTGAAAGAAATGTAGCTTTAAACTTAAAAAATAACGTACTGTATTTGATAAGAAATTAAGCATATGCTGTCTTTCAATTGGCACTAGTAATTAATTAAAAAAAAAAAAAAAAATTACTTTCGTCACTTGTGTGTATGTTGCATACCTTATATTTTTTGTCGGAAGGACAGTATACGTTTCATTGTGTACCAATTGTTAAAAGTGTACAATTTGTCCTATGTGTCTCTTCTCAACTAACCTTTGTGATTTTGCGCTTTGCTTTGAACCACTTTCAAGACAAAGGCAAACGCAACGAAACACGATGCTGCTTAAAGTTAATTTACAATATACGTTTAATTATTAATTAAAATATCGGCGTTATTTGCCGTTAATCTGCTTGCCTTCATATAAGTATAGTATTATTATTGTTTATTATATGATATATTATATAATGTTATCTGAGGATTATTTGCATACGTATTCGCTGCGAGCGAACACATTTTTATATTTTGTTCGAATGTTTAAAATTATGTGAAGCATATGTCCTGATTGTATGTTAACATTACCCAATTGTTTAGGTTCTTTAACCGTGTTCTATAAAACAATTATGAAGCAATACAAAATATCCGGATCTGTAATAGCAGATTAGCCATGCCAGTAAACACTTGCACAGGTGCAGGTCTTTTTAAAATATGCTATAATGTTAACGATCACTTGCTATTGTGTATCAAAGCTGAAGAGAGAGAGAGAGAGAGAGTGAGGAAAGAAAAATGTTCTTCTGTAAACTCCTTATAAACACCGTATATTAATCATCTAAATGTGAATACATATCAATCAACATGTTTTGTAAAAGATGTTTAATGTTTTTGGTAAACAAAATGTCTACCAATTAGGCTGTGCCTTAACAAACGTATTTACATCATTTCTAAATAATACGTCGTTATTTCCACTTGGCATTCAGTGTGAGTTTATAATAAATTACGCCCGTCCATTTGAACAGAAGCTTACAATAAGTGAATGGGTTCCCATCAATCATACTAAGTTTCGATGCTTCCGCGTGAAATTACCGACAGATTATTTGTTTGTGTACGTATCGCTTTTCAAATAGTATTTGTTCAATAATTGTTTGATGTTCTTCATGATTAAAGATTGAATGGCGATATAAATCGCCGTCGTGTCAAATTAAAAGAAATCACTTCATCAAAGGAATATGTATTGTACAATGCCCTAAACATTTGTCATATTGAGGTCGGAAGGAGGCGAACAGACATGTTTTTGTTTCATTAATTTCACGAACGTAAATTTTAAGATTTTACGTATTATAATAATTGTTTGTGTCTGTACTTGTTGTTTACATTGAATAGAGACACACTTCGTGTAATAACAACAACAACAACAAATATTTTATTTCACTTAAGCATATAACAGCTCATCGTGATAATTCAGAATAGTACATGCATGCGTGAAAATTATTCGTAATCGATATATTTATAATCATAGCACAGATAACTAATAACAAGATCTTTATAATGTTTAGTCAAGCTTTAAGAAAATGAAAAAAATAAGATGATGTAATTTACAATTTCTTTCCGAGACTTTATTACGATTTGCTGACGTGTCATTCACATATATTGTAACAACGTGAAACAATTTACGTCACAAATAAACTAAATATCGTCGTTTAATTATTTATTTCTATGTATAATGTGATTTAATAATAAAGATAATTTTAAACGCATTACTCTATCTTTTTGATCGATTTAATTAATCATTCAGAAATTTGATTACTCTCGTTTTAATTAACGTCAGAAAATTGTCGTTAAATAAAGACCTGATACCATTACCAAAGATACTCATCTGAAACTGAGCTTCAAACGATTTGAATTCAATGGAATAATTGATGACACGCTTATCCGTTTTCAATAATGGCATTGATGATTGTATCGTTCGTTCTCCCTTTACAAGTGTAGTGTCAGGCTTGGAGCAGTATAATTATGTGTTTGACAAGTACGCAAGCGATGTCCTCCTTTTTTATTTATGATGTTTATAGTGGATTTAAGTACAGCGATTGTTTGATTTTATCTTTCTCTCCTGTTGAGTTTATGTTAATAAATCGTTCCAATTTCACGAGCGCAAAACTCAAAAATGATATTCCTTAGCAAACGTCAACTTTTATATTTTTAAGAACGTATGCATGACTTTAAACGGTTTTATACACTTGTTGCGTCGTTTGGAATTTTGTTCAACTAATCTAATGCATATATAAGGAATGAACTACAGATATGTGGTGACTTATTCAGTTTATGTAAGTTCTAAATAAAATGGAACACATAAATTGTGTTATGTTAAACAGCATAATTGCATTTAACAAATACTACAGCTACTACAATGACTCTTACTTCTACAGCTATGTTGTGACGTATCCAGTACGGTACGGGCGGTTACAGTAAGTACGGGTTTTACCCTCACTCTAGCGGATGTGGGGTTTTCACATGTCTTGCACGGTCTCTTATGATCCAGACGTTGAGCAGTGAAGACCTACTTTTGAGGACT
>VMBQ01009161.1:0-23081 GCA_007657795.1 Dreissena rostriformis
TATACTGCTTGATTTCCATCCTTTCAGTTTCACCTCCTCTTCTTCTGTTAAACAGCACCTGTTGGGCAAGTGATTAATACAAGTTGTCTCCAAACATTCAGGTAAGGGTTTTGTTTTATATGCTTCAGCTTATCTTCTGCTTGCGAATCTAGGAATTCATTCAGTTTTTGAAGATCACATGCAATAGGAAGTCGTTTAACAGTGTAAAACTTCTTAATGTGTCGATTCTGTAGAGCAACAAATTTTTGACCAGTTGCTTTTAGATCATGGTTGCTGTTAATAACAGCTTTGGTGTGAAGAATCTTACCACAATGTTTTATTAAATGTCCTAGTTCTAAGGCCGAAGATGGAACTCCATACTGGCTTGTACATTGATCGAATCCTGCAATGTGTTTGACAGCCAAAATAATGAGTGGAAACATTGTAGGGTTCATACAGTCTTGCAATGATTCGATTCTTGAACCCATGTCTTTTGCATTTTTCAAAAAGCGTGCAAGTTCTCTCATCTTTTGTTTGACATATTGGTACTGATGTGTTTGTTTTGTTATTTTAGCAAACAATTTTTCCCAGTGTCTCCCAATGATCTCATCTCTACGAGCAATAAAAGATATTTCATTGTTTGCCATTGATGAGAATTTTATTTTTAAAGTCTTCATTGTAAGTCAAGTCTGCCTGTCAAGCAGCCTGATGCCTTGTACCTTTCTCTGTTTCTTTGTCACCATTAGCTGGACAATGTTTTGAATGTCTCCAAATTTCATGCCTTGACCAAGACATTTCTCACATGGTAAGTAGTCAGCTGCCTCATATCTCTTTTGACTTTGCCTCTTGAAAGTGATTTTGCATGCAATGTACCGGCATATCATTTCTTTCGCTAATGATAACCTAGTATTAAACAAAGGCGCAAAAAAAGATGTATGACTGTACGTATATCTCAAAAAGGTGTGACAAAAGTTACGCCAGCCTAGCTATCCAATTATTTTGCGAAGTTAGTTGAAACACTTTGTACACCATATACCATTTGAAGTCCGCTGAACTGAGTAAATTCCTCACTTAATTCGCTCAAGCACTGTGTACTTTAAGATGGCGTGCCACGTCAGATTTAAACCTAAATGTCTTGTATCATTCTGGACACATGTGCATAGGGTGCATTGGAGTGGACTCCATTCTGTCCAGATTTGGTACAGACTCTGTACAGAATTGACTCAGATTTATCGTATGCACAGTGAATGCAAAACATCCAATTCAAATGATCAAAACAGCTAAAAATTACCATCAGTGTTATTTTTTTCTTGACTAAGCCCCTCTAGTTGCTCTCTCAGCTCCTTATTCTCTTGCTTAAGCTGCTCATTCTCCAACACAAGCCTGGCACAGCTGTCCTGCAGCTCTTTCTGTGATGCCAAAGAATGAAAGGTGGCATTTGGTGCTGAATGTGACATCAGGTCCTCATAAAAGGAATAATTTTCAAAAGCTCTGTTGGGACTGCTGTACTAGTTTGGGCTGGTGATTGGTTTCCATTCCAGTATTGTACATTGGCAGATCTTGGGTTACTCCCATGCTACTTTGTTCCTCTAGCTGACTGTCCATTGGTAGATCTTGGGTTACTCCCATGCTACTTTGTTCCTCTAGCTGACTGTCCACTTCATCTATTTCATTGTGCAGGGGTAGTAAAGTGTTCATGACAGAGTCCATTTCAGTTATGTCATTAGATTTTTCTTCTGTTTTCCTTATCACATGAATCATGTCCTCCAGCTGCCTATTTCTGGCATCTTGTTTCACTGCCTCTTCCACTTTCTTGTATTTTTCTTTTCTTTCTGCTTTACTTGAACATTCCTCACTTGCCCATTTATGGTGTAATCCCTTTTCCTTCTTTTTACCTTGAATTGTAAAAGGTTTCATCAAAAATGACCCAAAATTAATGTTTCTGCTGCCTTAATGTCTCCGAAGGCGTAAAAGTAAAGTTTTGGTTGTCCAGATTCTTCTACAATTTTAACTTTGCAGTTTGGTTTTTTATTGTCGTCATTTACCAAACGCTCCAGTGAGTCATTTTCTTCCGTGGCCTCAATCTATAATTAAGCACTATTGAGTCTCATAATTTGACATACATTCTCTGTTATGTACAATAGAAGTAATGCAAGATGAGCACATTTGAGTAGTAGAGATCATAAAACAGTATGCAGTATAATAAAATGCGAAATTAATGATGAAAGACAACATGTGACAATCAGAAATTAACATCAATACATTTCAGAAAACAAAATCTGACAATAAATAAAAAATTCAGATACAGGTATTCCACCAAAATGAACAAAGATCATATGTTTAGAATAATTAAATGTGATTTGAGTTAAATCTCTCAAACCCTAACAATAAAATACTAAAATACCGGTTATTAAAAAATAAATAAATAAAAAAACAAAACCCAACACATTTATAAAACAGGTAACTGTTCAGACCATGAATTGTTTTGATACAAGAGGTTCGACTGCATGTGTCTAACAACAGGTAAAAACTCAGTAATAAAAAATCTCTGAATTTGTTGGTCATACATTTCCAGAATGCAGAATCAAATAGAATTCTCTAAATACCAAGTCCTTTATTTGTGTTGACCACAAAATCACAATATTCTGCTTCACAAATGCCCATCTGTCCCTGCACTTGAGCATACTAATCATGGTCTTTTTTGAGTTTCATGTGGCCATTTTCCAAATGGCAGAAAAAGCCAGGATCTTAACAGGCATTTAAAGTTGTTGAATTCCTTTTTGCATAGCTACATTTGACTTCTAACCATCCTTAACCAGCATTTTTTATTGCTAACTAATCCATTTGGTGATGCAACCAACCATGGAAATGATGGGTTCACAACACATCCTGTAGCAAAAAAACTCTTCTATCCATATTGTTCATGTAGTCCAGGTACTTTTTTACGGCCACATCTTTGTTGTTCTTACCGTACAACACATCCGGCACATTGAAGAGGTCAATTGAATTTAACAGGTAGTTTTTTCACAAAATTGTCCTTATCTTTTTTTTCTCTTTATAACTGCCCCAAACTGACTGGCAGTAATTGTTTTTTCCTGACCTCAAACCAAAGGTCGCAACAAGCTTGATCTGTCATATTTTGAAACAGGTCACAAGCTTCAGTTTGTGTTAGGTCAAGGCCAATGTCTGATTCCATCTGGATTTTCTTCCAAGCGCCTGTCATTCCATGGAAAGTCTGGTGATGAGCCTAAGTCTTATCCTATTTTGACATCGAGTGAAGTCAAATTTTGTTTGCGTTATTTGCCCTTGCTTCATAAAGGGAAGGCTTAATTCTAGAGCTGCTTACGCCATACTTTGGTTTTACAACCATGTTGGACATCACAGCTTCTGAGCAGATGCGTTTGGTGCAAGGTTTTGTCCACTTCAATTGTGTATCCATGCAGGTTTTCTCTTTGAAATTCTGTTAGCTTCTGTTTCACTTTTTGGTCAATAGTGTAAAGGAGCAAATACACATTGTTACATTGATCACTGGCACCTGCAACACAACTGCATATATGACTAATAATATTTTCTCAAAATGGGGCTGAATTGATACTTCACTTCACATTTTTACTGGTAAAGGTCATGTTCCCAAAGTGGTGAAAAAAGCCCTCAAATCGTATTATGCCAATGATCTATAACATTAAAAAAATAAACTTTCGGGAAATAACTCATTACATGCTTTTAAGCTCGGCTGTTTTCAAAGAAAACCCGAGGTATTGTCATAGCCAGCTTGTTGTCACGCGTCCGCCGTCCGCGTTGTCCCAAAACTTAAACATTGGCCATAACTATTGCAATATTGAAGATGGCAACTTGATGTTTGGCATGCATGTGTATCTCATGGAGCTGCACATTTTGAGTGGTGAAAGGTGGTGGTCAAGGTCATTTTTCATGGTTAAAGGTAAAAAAAACATTATTTTTTTTCAAAACTGCACCCGCAGCCAAGCGTTGGCATCGGCTCTTTGGTGTTCTTGTTCAATATATATACATTTAAGTTCAAAGTTAAGTGGTAAATGTACAAACATGAAATTTTTCTTGACACCCAAGGTCATTGAATGGAATGTTTAAAACAAATAACCACACTTCAGTGTATTTAAATGAAATATACGAAGAGCGAAAGCGTTAATATGCGTCAATAAAAAAAATAAAAAAATGAAACTTTGTGCAACTTAAGCATATATAGTGCAAGAGACGTTGATTTGTCAGCAACACTGTTTAATTTTCTCTTTGGCGGATTTTTTTTATCACTGAATGACTTCACACTAGTGAATGCAAATAAATGAAATGGTGTATAGTGTGTTCTTAAACAGGCACCAGCGAAGTAAATCTCCATAGAATTCTGTTTTCTTTCAATATAGAAAGAGCACATGTTTTGTTACTTAAAATAGGTCAATGGACCATTACATTTGCGTATTTGGGTAAATAACCTTGTAAACCGGTATACAATGGTTTCGCCCGAAAGCATTTGCATTGATGCCGTATTAAGGAAGCAGTATGTGGAATGTTTTCTATCTTTGTTCCATATAATTTCAGGTAAGAAGTAGCAAAGCTGTGTGGTTGTATTTATTGAAAAGCAGAGAACGAATAGTACAACATAATACAATTATTGCACATTTATTTATTGCTTTTTATTTCAATATACTGGTTATAATAGACCAACAAACAAAACATACCCAGTACATAATGACATTCATTTTCATTCATGCTGAGCATTATTATTGATGAATGACATTAATGATCAAACAAAATCCTTTCGAAATGTAATATGAACATTACAGCTTCTGATAACAAAATGGTTGTTGTGACATAAAAACGTTCGATACGACTACCGGTACATGTAAGGAAATTTCTTTTGCAGGATTTAAGGAGACTTTTCCTAAACCCACAGCCCTGTTTTCTTTACATTTGCTTCTCAATCTCACGAGAGATCAGCTCCGCGATTGGAACTTCATCGTCTTCGTAGTCGTCAACTTCCGGCTCCTCGTTGTCGTCGGAGTCAGCTGTGGGCGTTTTTGAACAGCGTCTTCCCGGATGAGGCTGGCCACTCAGCATATTCGAAATGCTTTATGCCTTGAAGCTGCGGCGGACAAGGTCGGGTTTTCCCTTAATGTACTCGGTGGCGGACGCAAGCCATCTGACTATTTCCTCTTTGCTGGCCGCTTTGATCCGTTCACCGGTCCCGACAACCTTCGCGGACTCTTCTTTCATGAAAGTCCCCCAGGATTTGCACAGTTCTGCCTGGAAAATTATTAATATTATAAGCGTCTTTAAAATTGCGGTAATTTTTTAATAATATAAAAAAGTATGAATAACTTTTCCCGGTATTTTAATAATGATATACCGCAGTACGGGTATTATCGGTATCATGTTAATTGAGAGGAATGCATAAGGGATATTTTGAATGCCAGTAGGCTAATAACAAAATGGTAACGGTGAATAATTTACATGTTTTTGCAAATGTTGCATTCAAGAATACTCCAATTACGCTTATTTAATAATTCTTAATGTGAGCATTACCTTGAAGGGTTTGTTCACGGAGACATCGAGTGGCTGCAGTTTTGATGTGCATCCACCCGGTACCACTGCCGGCACAACGTTTGCATTTCGCATGGCCTTCTTCACGGCTTCAGTCTTGTGCCCCGCGAAACTGTCCAGCATGAGAAGACAGCGGTCCTTCTCAGTGTATGGCACAAGGACCTCTTTCACCCATCGGATTATGCGCGCCTCATCCATCCTGCCTTTCCGATGCACACACACCAGCCACCCAGGTGGAGGTGTAAGCTTCAGCTCTCTCACTCCCTTGAATATTACCATTGGTGGTAGTACAGCTCACCTTGCAGCGATGGCAAGAATAACTGTCAAGTGGCGCTTCTCCGACCCAGTTGTTCGTATGGGGATCGACTTCTTTCCCTTTGTTTTAAGCGTCTTGCCGGGGACAATGTCAAAATACACTGGCGTTTCGTCCATATTAACGATACACATGTCCTTGTAGTCATCGCCCTCCCTCTGAGGCCGGACAAAATCGTGGAAGGAAACAATCTTTTCTTCCAAGTCTACTGGTAGCCTCTGAGCAATAAACGTTTTGGCTCGTAAGACCAGGTCGTGTCTGTTCATGAACCTGGTGGCCCAACAGCGGCTGGCTCTGAATATAGGGTTCGCCTGCGTCACAAGCTCGCGCGCACGGATGCACAGGTCGTCGATCGTGACAGCAAGCTGGAGCTCCCTCGAGATCTGCTCCAACACGAACCCGATCAGCTGCTCTTCAATAGCCATCCCATACGACAGAGGACGGCATGTCTTCTCAAGATGGCCCTGCTTGTTCAGCTGTTTTGCGTCATAGTTCATCTTCTTCCAACTGCCCAAAGTTGATTTCGGTATCTTGTAGGTGCGGCTGGCCTGTCGGACGCCATGAATGTCTGCATATCGCAAGACCTCTTGCTTCTCTTCCATAGAGTAGGCCTTGTAATGGCCACAAACTGCTGGGGAGCTTGTGGTCACTTCGCCCTCGCAGTCCTGCACCGAGCAGTCTTCCATAACGAAATCGGCGTTTATACTTCCGGTATCACTTACAGATACTGTATGTTCAACGGTACAGCTCATTTCACTAGTTACCAGTAAATCCAATGTAGAACACGGATCACTAGTTAAATCCAAGGTACCGGTAGAACACTGATCACTGGCACTTAAATCCAACAATGCACGCTTGCTCGCAGAACAGGTAGAAGATACGGGTCTCTTCGGTCGCCCAACAGGCCTCTTTGGTGTGGACCTTAGGGTAAGGGCATTGTCTTCCANGAAGAAATGAGAAAATGTGTGTATGTATGTGTATGCCAACTAATTTTCAAATAAATATTGCCTATCACAGGTGAGTTAATTAGCACAGGAAAGCCGTAAAAAACAATGTAAGCACCGCACCGATAAACAACCCAATCAAGTATATATAAATCAATTATGATAGTTAGTTATGTCATTTGGTATTTTAAATATTAATAGAAAACGGCCAAAGGGAATTTCGGATACCAAATGACGTCCGAAAATACTGCAATTTAGATTTTTACGAAAATAGAAAAAAATTAATAGTCAATGGACGGGAAGGTTACGTTGTAGTGGTGGGCGTAATGGCAGACTGCTGATTCGTGTGGTTTCGCTGCGGCTATCTCTACTTGATATCATACAGCAAGCTCAAAAACTTTGTTTACTTTTCCCACGTGATCATTGGCAACCGGAAGGGAATGGAATGGAATGGGTCAAACAGATTAAAGCTAATATACCGGTAATGCAGATTGAACGTCCGATTGGATCGTAATAATTCACCAATCAGATTAAAGAAATCAGTAATTTATAATTTACGTTAAAAGCCATAGTGGAACAATGGAATAATGTCTATTAGTGCCAATTATAATAATCTTAAACAACTTTCTTTTGAAAATTAGCGTTATGACAATTACCAGGGGTACTGCCAATTAACAGTTCAATTACTGGTAACTACCGCAATGGTACTACCCCTTCTCAGTAAGATACCTGAGACAAACACTAAACGCTTCAAAGTGTGATGCACCCTATTGCAATTTTTTCAAACAATGGAATGTGTTAGATAACAACTATAGGAAATGAACAAACAAAGAATTCACATTTTGCTTTTTTTATTGCGTAAATTACATGTTTACACTAGTGAGAATCGGTACATCACATGCTCATCTTTGAACTCGTTGGTCAAAGTACAACCTTGTAGTAACTTTCTGTAACATAAATTAAGCATTTGAAATGATTATAAATGCAGTACAAACATATATAAATGTAATTTAAACTATACAGCGTGGTATTTTACAAGCAAGTGCTATTACTGGTAGTTGTTGATACAATCAACACTAATTTCGGACACTTCAATTTTCAACTCTTAATTTTTGGAAAAACCCATATTTTGTGAATATTTTTCGTATCTAAGTTTTAGGACACAATTTTTTTTAATTATTTTTAAGTGTCTGAAAACATAGAGTAATTACGGTATTGCATATTACAGTGTAACAAAGCATTTCTGGGTCAATATGCAATCTTTTTTGGTGAATAGCGTACTTGTACATATGTTTTAAAAATGTACATAAAATAGAAACACATTTGGAACCACAAAAGTCGGTTGCATGTTTTTTATGCATTGATACGCTTCTCAATGGACAGATTTTTTTACCAAGCAAATGCGAATAAACGTGTCACCTATTTGTCGCCATATCAAGTTATTTATTCCTCAACATTTCGGCTGGTCAGTTTACGTGCAATATCTTCTGTAGTAATTAAATTAGCAAAATGTTCGAAAAAATTTCCCATATGATCTTTCACTGAACAATCTACTTGGAATTTCCCTTGTTGTTTGCCTTCATCGCAACACAAACTGGAGCCACTTTAAACACATGGTCAATGTATCTATTGCACAGCTCGACATTCATTTCTTTCCTCCAGAAGTCCTCGAGTCGCTCGCAACTCTTCCTTTGTGCGCAACTTCCTTTGCCACGAACCAATTCATTTGATTCCATACGAACTCGATCGGGTTAAGATAAGAACCTTTGGAGCAAAAAAAAACACAACATACTTAATGAAATGCTTTGTTTGGCGGTATACTTTCAGGAAATTGACAGGAAACATAAAAATCAAAAGAATTTGGTTACCATTTGCCACATTTTAATAACCTTTTGATGGAGAAAATTTATAAATAAATATTAATAGACACTTGTATAATTTCATTCAAATAACAAGAATAAAGTTTCATCCGTATATTTCCCTTCTCGAAAAAAAAATCACTTTTTACCAAAACACACATTTAGCGCACTTATAAGTGTGTTTATTTTGTGTTTTTTGTTAATATCTGTGTTTTCAGTGTGCAAAAGTGCGTTAAAGTGCGCATTTTGTGCGTTTTTTTCATTCCAAGTGCGTTTTTTAAGTGAAACAGTTTGTTTTGTGTGTGTTTTCTTCTCTGTAAGTGCGCTTTTGAGTGTAGATGTGAGCAGAATGTGCGTCTTTTATCTTAGAAGTGCGTCTTTTTTCTAAGAAGTGCGTCTTTTATCTAAGAAGTGTGTTTTTAAATTTATAGATGTGCGTTTTTCTTTACAAAAGTGTGTTTTTCTTTTGGGATGTGCGTCTTTTATTTGTTAAGTGCGCTTTTATCAGACAATCTATTTTAGAGGGATTATCTTAAAAGACACACGTTTAGGGCACACCTAAAAACGTGTGTCTTTAACATAAACAACCGTTTTGTTGTACATAAATTGAACAAGAAACAAAATTGTTGCAGGCTCTAAAAATTTATTTACATCAAATGAATAACCATACTAGTCATATAAGGTGCAGTTTGAATAGTAACTGGTTGTCAATATTAACCTATTTAAATGTTTACATACTTAATCATACAATTTTAATGCATACCCTATAGTTTACTTTTTAATCTCAAATATTTCTAAGATTTGCTACCAAGTATTGGAGTTGACATTTCCAAGAAGTGTTTTATAAAGAACAATAATATTATATTTTATTAATGTTACACAATCAACATAAGTGTTATTTTTAAACCTTATGAGGCACATGAGGACAACATATTTTGACAAGAAATAAATGAAAAGGAAACAACAAGAAAATGCAAGAAACACAATGCCGGCACGCACAAACACACACGCACTCCCATACGCGCACACTCACAAGTAAACAAAACATACATAAACATACATGAACAAAACTTTTTTTCAATCATGAAAAAAGCTAAGAAGCTCATTATGATTGAGCAATAATGATTAAAAAAAATCTTAAATAATAATAATGGAATAATTCCTCGTATGAACATACACAATTAAAAGAGGCGATCAACATATAGTTACCGATTAGTAAGCCCTATCGAAACAAAATATAGAACTTATGCGGTAATTGGAACAAAGATGATGTAAGCAAATTACAAAGCAAAAGAGATATATAAGGATACACATAGTGTAAACATACACACCATGTGTATAAACAAATCATTATTTTCTTTGTAAGATGAATACAGTTAAACGTAAGAATCCTCAATATTATGAACATCTGCAAAACATAGCATACAAACATATCAACATAGCATTCACTAGATTTTTTAGATTTTTTAACTTCTTGTCATGAAACTTCTTTTTTAAGAGAAATACTTTGATAAAAGGATTATAAATAAAATAAGGAAAATGCCCCTTCAAATTGTTCAAAATTGAGGAAAATACATATACACTACTGCAATACATAAACATTACAAAGGCTGCCTTTGTCATGCTTCACAAACTGAGTGAAGAAAACAACGCAAAGTGCCGTTTCATTATGAAATGAAATCTAAGATGATAATAATTGATGGTAAAATGTAAACGAAGTCAATTATGCAGTCATTATGGTTACTTTGTTAAAAACCGTACACATGGGATCGTACTGGTGGCAATGGAGGGATTATCAGAATTTAAATTTAAGTTACTTTTAATAGGATAAAAAAAATACAACAAGACAGACTGTGTACAGACAAAAAAAATCATGAAAAATATAACTTTGAAGCAATTAAAAAAAATTACATTCAGGTGTGGAAATCAGCACTAGCCCTTAAAAGTGTTTCATTTTCTGACAAAATAACACATGTACATTGTGCAAAGATCACTGGCAGACCAAGGGTTGGAAACCATGGCAAAAAGTTGGTTCTCATTCTTGTTCATTGAAAACTTATTTACATTCAAAACAAAAAAACAATTATTTACAATAATTTGAAATGTTACTTACATAAATCAACATAGTACTCTACATACAGACTTTCAGGAAGTTGGGTAGTCTGCTGATGCAGATTGAATTTTTGTTTCCATCCAGCAAAAGAACTTTTTCTTTTATGCTGTCAACATTAAAAATGTCTGTCTCTTCAGATAAGACTACCTTTTTCAAATGGTCTATGGCGGGATGCAGAAGGCCATTAAAATTCAGTTTTTGACCACAAGCGAGCACAACGTTCAGGTTTTTTTCAAACAAAAAGTGCCTTATACAATAACAATTTCTGGAGTTTGTATAAATAGCATCACAAATTCGTTTTTTCATCCTGACGTAGGAGGTTATTAATTGGCCATTCTTTAATCGTATCCTGTCCACTTTTTGAATGTCAATTTGGTCACTTCCCAAAAAGTGAGCAGCCTTTTTTAACAGTGATGCATCTGTCACTTTGTTTGGCTTTGACACGGCACAAGACGATGTTTCTAGGAATTCCTTCGTGTATTGACCCTTTGTCACCATCTGTTTGGTGAACTCTTTCAGAACTGTATTTTCCATTTAATCAACCTCTCTGAATAATTGTCTGTGTGCCAGCATTGTTGTCAATAGCTGGCCTATCACATTCCCGGTACCATGGGCAGATTTTAGGAGAACCCCATTCATGTCCTCAAATGGGAAACATAACCATGCCCATAATGGTCCATGTATACGGGCATAGTCTGCTAGGTGGAATTCTATGTTGTGGACATTCAATCCACAATTCTTCTTTCCATATAACTTTTCGAAGGACAATTTTTTTTTTCAGAAGTGACACTTCGGCCACATCAAAATCTTCCGAAGTTGGTCGTTCTCCTAACAGAAGGAATATTCCTTTTACAAGGAAACACAAGTTGTCCATGTGATCTTGTGGCAGGAAGCCTTCAAGGCATGGAACAATATAAAACAACAGCCAATGCTGGAGCTCAGACGCCTTCCAATGACTTATGTTTTTTTCTAACTTCCGAGGTAGACGAGACATTTGGTCTGTTGGTTTCATGCCAAGTAGTCTTCTGTTTATCTCTGCAGCATGTCTCCCCAGATAGAAAACTTCTTTGGAAGAAGACTTCTGGAACCAGAGAGATAACAATTTCTTTGTTGTGCCAAGCAACACGCCATGCATGTACTCAGGTACCAAAGCGGTCACTGGATCAAACTTCTCAAGTCCAAAAAGTACAGAAACACCTTTGATGCCCTTAACATGTGGACCTGCAGAATTCATTGCACTCTCTGCATTTTCCAAAATGGATTCTGCAGTTCTAGCTGGCACCTCTGGGTCTATTGTAAGGACTCTGCAGTGACCTTTCCCTTGTTGTACAACTTCACCTTGAATTTCACATGAAATACAGGGATACTGGCCATTGTGTGGGGACATGTCCATTACCTGAGCTTTTGCTTGCAAATCCATCGTAAAGCATGTCAGGGTTGCTTTTATTTCACCCTCCTGCATTGTGTTCAGCTCATCTACAAGAGGCTGAAGGAATGTTCTAAAGTTTGGCTTTCCTTTTCCCTGCCAGAGGCCCCATACAATTATGTTCTGGGTAAGAAATCTCTCTCCAGGAGGCAATTCATTTACAACACAGAACACTGGCCACAAGCTCACTGAAGAAGAGTTATACTGTGGCACACCATCTGTATTAAGTGTTAGTGTAACTCCTGAATCAATTGTCACTTCACATCTTTCAAGAATCTCCTGAGCTTGGTCAGAAAGTGGGACAGTTGCAAAGTATGTTTTGCGTTTTTTAGCTCCACTGGCCAGCGGGGCTTATGTCATGGTCCTGTGTCCGTCGTGTGTGTGTCCGTGCGTTAACTTTTTCTTTAAACATCTTCTTCTCNTTTTGAACTCTTTTCTTTTCCAGCAGTTTAGATGGGTAGCTTTTCCTGTTTGCGCGCACAGTCCCACGTGCGTACGTTTCCAGCTTAAGGAGTTTGTCAAACAACACAGGACTAGTAAAGATATTATCCACATTCACAATATAGTACATCCCCTTGATATCCAGGCTCAAGTCCAACACTACTCTTGTAGCCAGACCTACTTCCGCGGTGTTTGCGTCCTTGCCAGTGTAGACTTTTACATAACCATTGACTGGATCAGCCTGTACCCACATTTTCACTCCGTAGCGAGCTGGTTTCAATGGCATGTATTGTCTGAAGCCAAGACGACCTGGGAACTTGACCATAGCCTCGTCAATAGAAACATTTCTGTGGGGGTTGTATAGTGTCAGGCACAGTTTTCTAACCGCATCCAAGAATGGCCGAATCAAGTACAGTTTGTCATGTTCATTATGTCCCTTTGGCTTCATTTTGGTGTGGTCATTACAGTGAAGGTACTGCAAGACTTTCATGAAGCGATCCCTGGTCATAATTCGCCGGACGCTAAAGTTGCCGTACAGGACATCGGTTGACCAATACATAGCCATCTGAGGCAGCTGAAAGCAGAATGGTTCAACGGTTTTTACGTCGTTAGGCATTCAGAGCTACATCCGCAGGTGCGCATTATTACAGCTCTCGGTATACACGCTATAGATTATTGGATGGATTTTTGCGTCAGTCGGGATTCCACTTTAGCTATTTTGAGCGCATATTTACGGCGCTAGTATGGAATGGGTTAACAACAAATATCGTGTCTTAGTAGTTTGCTTTCCAATTTTAATGATGTCACAAATACAGGTTGTGGAACTAACATAAAACTGTACATACATGTATATAATGCTTGTATTTTAATAAGTTTATAAATACATAATAAATATGTTTTCTGAAATAAATTATTAATGCGTTTTCTGAAATGGAAACTTTGTTATTAAATTTATTTCCAAATACTTAATGTGGATGCATATATACTCATAATCTTTTTTTAAATTTCCTCATGTTTTATAATTGATAATTTAGTATTATTCGGCATTCAGTATGAAATATCCGAGAAGTTTCAACGAGTGCATATGAAGCAAACATCAAACAAACATTAAACAAAAACATAACATCGATTGTTAGAATAACTAAGTTAATATGAAGTGGCAAACAAGCAAAGCTCTGCGAATATACCTACCGTTTTCATACGCAACTTACATCTACATTATACTCCAGGCGTTTTCCCCAATTTCCCTCGCTACTCCGCGGGTTTGCTTAGCGAGGGAGATTAAGAAAATCCCGCGATACTCGGAGTTTGCATGATTGGGCCGCCCGAGGGTAACGATCGGCAAATTGATAAGCTGACGCGGCGGCCCTCGGCGTTGAGAACGCGGAGGAAACTCTGTGTTTAACGAGATAACGATCAATTTAACTTTGTTTGATTTCCTGATTTTCAAATAAAATTATATTTATTACAAGGACATATATATTATATATAATATATACAATTTGAAAAAAAAATCGACCAAGATCGATCGATCCCCACTTGTAGAAGTAGTTGTTGTTGTATAGAAAACTCGTTGATTTACGACTAACAAATCGTCGTCTTTTAACGGAGACTTACCAATTAATCTAATCACAGATTGCAATATTGTTTTTATTTCGATAATTTAATCCAAAGTTTTCATGTTTGCAGGTGTTTTTTCTATACTGAACATGTGAACAAATGACCGAGGACCATATTTAAAGTCTCGCAAAAAATCGCAAACTGTGTGAATTGACAGTTTGACGTCATCAAAGGAAAGCCGCTTCCTGTCTGAAAGCATGAAAAACACACCGTTCTCGCCGACAAAATTGGCTTCCTTTTTTAGCTATCAACACGCTCAACCAATCCGGTGTTTATAACTCAATAGCAACCGTCGAAATATGTAACTGCACGTGCTTAGCTCCGCCTTTCGAATCGTTTGCATTGAACGGAGGTGGAGTTTAACGGTTAATTGAACACGTGTTTTACGGAAATTGAGTTCTGAATGGCCGTAATTACTGGGTCTATTAAGCTTTGAAACCATAAATCTATCTATCTTGGATTTTACGAGAAAGGCCGATTTCCCAAATGTTTGTACAGTTACTAACAATGGCGTCCGCGTGTTTACGAAATTCGAAACACATTCATCTTATAATGGTGTCTTGTTGGATTATTACTGGATTTTATTTATTTATATTTTTTTTTGGCATGCACAGTAGCACACTGCTACCGGTGTTGCGCGGCAGTGTCCCGATAAGATCGGAAACTGTCTGCATTACCGACTAGGCTTAAGTAATACATGCTGCAGGTATTAGCGAACTCGGCGGAACGCCGAGCGTTTTAGCTAGTTCACCATGCGTTCCAACTCCGCAAAAGCACTCGCTAGCAGAAAAAAAAACCGCGGATAGCGCGTATTTTGGGGAAATCGCGTGGAGTGTACTGTATCTGCAAAAGAATGTTAAGCTTTGAGAGTAATGCAAAATGACAAAAGTTTAGGTTTAGATAGTAATATCGCATGTGTAAACAATTTGACGAATATTAATAGAGTTCTGATTATTATAAAAAACGGGTCAGAAATGAATGGTTTCTGGCGATAAATTAATATTTTGTATATATTCATATAAATTTCTGTTGTTTGGCGCGAATAAGCGATGTCTTATTAATCCATAAGCAAAAAGTAGTACAGAGTTTAGGCAGATTGAATACTCTTCCATTGAAGATGCAAATATGTTGCAGAGTAATAAACAAATGATGTTAAAAATCAAAATCATTTGGCTCGAATTTCGCTATGGCTTCTGGTTTTGACTGTAAATTATTTTTTTTATAACGTGGTAAATCATATTTCACTGCGATCCACCGTGAACGCGGTGAATCACAGCGAAGATTATACATGTAGCGTGGGGAAATTGTACTTTACCGCGATCCACCGCAAACGCGGTTAATCGCGGTGAATCACTGGAGATAATTTGCGGTGATTCGCGGTGATCACACACAACTGCGGCTGACACTGAATGAATTTCGTTGATTTAGGCAAAAATCGCGGGTCGCGTAGTGTATGACTATGGTACTGAAGATACTGTTTATCATATTTTATGGCTGAGATTAAATGTAATTAATACTTCAAGTAACCGTTGTTGAATAATAAATGATATTAATTTCTAGAACAATTGTTCTAAAACAGTTAGTTTAGTTTTAGTTATATAGGCTATATAGGAGTCACTTTGTCGGTCTGTCTGTCTGTCGGTCTGTCTGTCTGTCTGTCCCGAAAATTCATCCGATCTTCACCAAACTTGGTCAGAAATTGTATCTAGATGATGTCTAGGCCAAGTTTGAATAAGGGTCATGCGGGGTAAAAAACTAGGTCACGGGGTCACTAAGTGGGTTTTAAACAGAAAGTTTGTCCGGACCATAACTATGTCATTTATCGTTAGATTTTAAAATGACTTGGTACATTTGTTCACTATCACTAGATGGTGTGTCATGCGAAAGAAGTACGTCGATATCTCGAAGGTCAAGGTCACACTTTGAGTTCAAAGGTCAAAAATGGCCATAAATGAGCTTGTCCGGGCCATAACTATGTCGTTCANCCTAGCCTATCATCACAGGAGTCCATCAACCTATTCATACCTTTCCTAGCCTATCATCAGTGGAGTCCATCAACCTTTTCATGCCTTTCCTAGCCTATCATCACAGGAGTCCATCAACCTATTCATACCTTTCCTAGCATATCATCAGTGGAGTTCATCAACCTATTCATGCCTTTCCTAGCCTATCATCACAGGAGTACATCAACCTATTCATGCCTTTCCTAGCTTATCATCACAGGAGTCCATCAACCGATTCATACCTTTCCTAGCCTATCATCAGTGGAGTCCATCAACCTATTCATGCCTTTCCTAGCCTATCATCAGTGGAGTCCATCAACCTATTCATACCTTTCCTAGCCTATCATCACAGGAGTCCATCAACCTTTTCAAACCTTTCCTAGCCTATCATCATTGGAGACACGAAAATATTGATTTATACGACAGACTTAGAAATATAAGTTGAAACTTAAAACCACAGTTATATCACAGCAATTTTAAACCTTCACCTTTATGCATTTGTTGAAAAGCCAAACTGTTGATCGTTTCATGTTTACTTGTTTGTTGTTTACCGCACAACATACAACTCAGTTTGCTGTTCTACTATCTATTGAACCATTATTAAACTTCCATACTATCCTCTTTGGTAATAGCAGATTCCATCATGATACTAACTGCACTATATTTATAAATGTCCAACAATTTATGAAGCCAAAAAAGCCATTTAATAATCTTTTAATAACATAAACTTGAATTTTATTATTTTCTGTGAACAGGACAACATTGTTGGTCCATCTAATATTCTTTGTGTATGCTTATAATTGAAAAATTAAATTCTAATACCTGTTTATTTTATTGAATATTTGTCTTAAGTATATGTTTGTTTTCTTATTTGAGCTTTATCTTATTTTGTCAGATTTTCTCTGATATAAAAATTCACAGGGGTGGCATAATGATTGCACAATAAACTCTAAAAGGGAACTAAAGCTTTGTCACATATGATAGCATGTTGGAGATGGTGGTTGAAGAACAGTGAAAAGCAATGACCTTAAATTTATCCAACTAGCCGCAAATGGAATTCCACATTAGGCCAGCATGCAAACTACAAACATAAGATTTCAGAACTATGTCCCTATAAAAAAACCAAGTTGTTGGGTGGAAACTGTTTTGTAATCTTTGAAATAGTTAACTTGACCATCACCCAATTTGTCCCAAATTTGATGGCTAGCTAGTTCTGCATGTTAGCTACCAATACATTTAATTTTAGTGCAATACTTCAATCGCAACTCAAGTTATTGAGAGGAAAAAAATGTTCTATTTTAAGTAACAGTACCCATGACCAGACTGGCCCCATATACCATCCAGAGCTAGGTCTCCATTTATGTTTACTATATGAAAAGTGTCATGAAGATTGGTCAATGCAAACTTAAGTTATAGTTGGACGCCACACACCTGCTGCTTGAAAAACTAGTCAACAAGAGCACTGCATAGCGGGTGCCAACGCTCATCTGTGGGTGCTTGGATTTTGTTTTTTTGACCTTTGACCTTGAAGGTCATCATTGACCTTGACCTTTCACCACTCAAAATGTGCAGGTCGATAAGATACACACAAAAAAGTCACATGAAAAAAAGAAGAAAAAAAAAGATTTTTTTTTTGACCTTTGACCCTGGAAGGATTACCTTGACCTTTCACCACTCAAAATGTGCAGCTCCATGAGATACACATGCATGCCAAATATCAAGTTGCTATCTTCAATATTGCAAAAGTTAAGGCCTATGTTAAAGTTTTGGCATGCCGCGGACGGCGGACGAGAGGGCTATGACAATACCTCAGGTTTTCTTCGAAAACAGCTGAGCTAAAAAACCTTACAATTGTGGAAAAACAAGCAAATTCGTTGAATTGATATCCCCCGCCAAACTAGAGCTTTGTCACAGACGTGACGTATACCCCCACATGCTGCATTGACACAGAATATATACAAAGGGCCATAACTCCGTTATTAACAGATGGTGTACAATGCCATTTGGCGTGCATCATCCTCTTATCCATATATATACTCATACCAAGTTTCAATGAAATCCGCCAAAGCACTTCCAAGACATGGCTCCGTACACAAAAGTGCCGGACAGAAGGACTGACGGACGGAAGGATGCACGGACAACGCAAAAACAATATCCCTCCGCCTTTGGTGGGGGGAGGAAGGATAAAAACTCAAAACTGAAACAACATGCATTTTCATCATAATTATGTCCCTCTGTTAAGATACTGAGATAATCAACCTAGCTTAAGTACTTCTTGAGTTGTCACAGAATCCAGATTTTAGTTTTCAAATATTTCTGAAACCATAGCAACCACATATTCCCCATATGGCCCAACACTATCCACATTCAAAGTTTCATTAACTTGAAGAACTTGTTAATTTATGCTGAAGAACTTGTTTATTTATTGTAGGTTCCAGATGCAGACAGACACAAGGGCGGACCAGGTTTTTAGGCAATGGTCCCCTCTGGTTACACATATGGATGGACAGGCAGACTAAAGAATGAGGCTATTGCATTAACAAGTTCTTTTTTTTTAATCTCAAATTATGACCTTGACCTAAAGGTATCAATAATTTTCCTGAGCAATAACACCATCTCATTCAGGTCAAGACTGTGTACCCCATAATTTTTAAATCCTTTCAAGTTGAACACAGATCACTACAAATTAAACAGTATTGAGCATCAAAACAGTGCTTTCAGATAAGCACCTGATACAAAATAAAGGCGTCAACCTATGAAGATGGGGTTGCCTAATCAGAAAAATATTTTGCATATAATTTTGCCTGAAGCAAAATCTCAGCTGCCAGTTCAAGCAGGCCAGTGAAATTTTACACTCTGCCAGTGTGTTACAGTTGTGGGAACATACTCATTTGTCAAACATTTGTTGACTTTGATTAGGGATTTCATTTTTAAAGTAATGATTTAAATTGAACAAGTTTATACCATTACAGAAAAAAATGCACCAAATAGGAACAGTTACCAATAATTCTCAGAAAATTTTCCCGTCTTTTCACTTCTTCTGTGTGTAGTCTGCAAGACTCATCTGCAAGGTTACATGCCCACTGTAAAGAGTGAAAAACAAATACAATGATAACATAGAATTTTCACAAACAGATTTGTTTAAGGCAAAATCAAAACTGAATTTCAACATCTTAGTGAACTGTAAGTGAATTATTACCTAAAAAGTGTTATATCAACATGAATGCAGACAAGAGGCTATTATGGCCCTCAAGCTGAGTTCAAGGTACAACAATTATTGAAAACAAAATGGTGACCTAATTTTTGAACCCACTTGACAAAAATTAAAACATGACCTTAATATTATCAAGATTAGCATTTTGACCAATCCAAAATGAAGATTGAGTCATAATTGTGACTTCCAGAGAGGTTTTACTTTTATTCTAAGATTTGACACAGCAATCTAGTTTCAGATCCCAATAGAACCAGATTCAAAATTGTCGTATATATTGTTGAGTTTCAAAGAGATTGAGTCAAACATATGGCTTATAGAGTGGAAACAAGATTTTTTTAAGATTTGACTTTGTGACCTAGGTTTTACCCACCTTATCCCGAATTCAAACTCAGCCAAGATATTGTCAAGAAAAACATTCTGATCAGGTTTCATCAAGATTTAATTATAAATGTTGCTCCTGAAGAGGTAAACAGTTTTTTTTAAGATTTGCCATGGTGACATCGTTAACACACATCCCCATTTGACCCAGATTCAAATATGGTCTTAATATTGTCAAGATGAATATGGTTTTATGGTTCTTCTAAGATTTGACCTGATGACCTAGCTTTTTGGTTACATGTACTGTTAATTCTAACTTGGCCTAGATATTGTCAAGATAAACATTATGAGCACATTTCCTCCTGACTAAATAACAAATGTGGCTTCTAAGAGTTGACCCATTGACCTAGTTTTGAACCAATTTTTCCCATTTTGGACCTTTGTCAAGATAAACAGTCTGACCAAGTTTCATAGAGATTGAATCATAAATGTTGCTTCTTAATTTGTAAAAAGGCTTTCCTAAGATTTGACCTGGCAACCTTGTCTTTCAACACACATGACCCATATTGGAACTTAGTGTAGATATTGTAAAGATATACATTCTGACTTAGTTTCATCAAGATTGAGTCATAAATGTGGCATCTAGAGTGGTAACAGGGTTTTTCTTAGATTTTGTCCTGCTGACCTTGTTTTTGGACACACTGGACCAATATTCAAACTTAGACTAGATATTGTCAAGATAAACATTTTAACCATAATTTATCTAGATCAGAAAACAAATGTGGTCTCTTTTGTGGTAACAAGAAAATGTTGACACCTCATAATGGATGGTGGAGGATTCATTACGCTGGACATAGACCCACAACAACAGCTCACCTTTAGCACTTCATATTTGAAATCTTACTCACACTGTGAAACCTTGACGAGAACTGTTTGCGTCTCACAACTTCAAGCACAAGTTTAGCATACACTTTTGGGGCATCTTGTACTTGTTGAAGGATATCGAGTCTTTTTCTGAGGCGTCGAAGGTTCCCAAGGTAGATAGTCAGCTTACCATCAACATCACAGATTTTTTTTTCAATGTACATCACCCATCTATGTTATGAAATAAAATATTAATAACCTAATCTTATATTTTACAATAACTACCTTTTTTATATCAGTATTTGTAAAAACACCAATAACATAATCTTCTTGGTAACTAGATGCCTGGAAACATGCTGAGCCCTTTCTTAACAATACTATTCCTAATCATTTTACTAGAGAGCCATTGTCATAAAGTTATGCCTGTTAATAAAGAAATGTTTTCATGTAAAGGTTGGACAAAGTCTCAGTTTTGTGCCTTTGATCTTGAATTTTGACATTGACCTTTGACCAAGGCTCCTTCTTTACATGCCTATATCAATAAGCAATGGTAAGCTGTTTGAAAACACCTATTTTTGTGCTCGACGCTCTTTCTCATCATAGTGATAACTTTTGCCTTATGATGCTATACAAAATAATGCTCTAGACAAAGTGGCAAAAAGTAATTTAAAAAATTTGACCTTTGATCATGAAATGTGACCTTTGCCCGAACTCTAAATCTAAGTATGCAGATGATTTTGGTAAGTTATTTAAAAATACCTAACTTTGACAATTGAACTTGAGTTGTGGCCTTTACCCTAGACCAACTGACTTAACAAGTTATTTGAAAATCACTCCATGCAAGCTAAAGTTAGAAAAAGTTTAAAGAAGAATTTTCTTAATTTGAATACTGAATTGAATTATGACCTTGACCTTGAAACTAGGGGCTGGGTCATACGCCTGATACTTGGGTCCATAATGCTTATTTAAATTGTTTCTGAATCCATCAAATCTAGAGACACATACTCCAGAAAAAATGTTAAGGACTGAAATCCTTAATTTGAAATTTGACCTTGAATTGTGACCGGGACCTTAGAAATAGGTACCAAGATTTTGCATGTGATACTCTGTCACATAGTGCTTAGCAGGTCTGCTTTGTTTGAAAATCAATCCATGTTGATCAAAGTTATGCTTCATTGACAAAGTGTTAGGGACTAATTTCCTAGATTCAAAATTTGACTTTGAATTTTGACCTTGACCTTGGACCTGGTTCATGTGTGCGACACTGTCTTATTAATGCTGGTCACTTGTGCAAAGTCAAAACCCATTGATTTTTCATAAAGTTATACTCCGAACAAACTGTAATGCACTGTTTTCGGACAACGACGCGGAAGGACGAGCTGGCTATGACAATACCTCGGGTTTTCTTCGAAAACAGCCGAGCTCAAAATGAGACCTCTGTAGTGTTCACAAGGTTTCACTACAGCCATATATGCAAAACTGCCCCGCCCGTTGGCAGCCATGTGTATCAACGTACTGGATATTCTTTTGAACTCAACCAAGATATCATTGGGACAATGTTCCTAGATATCATTGGGACAAATGAGATATAATTGGGACAAATGTTCTGAGAAAGTTTCATGAAGATCCAGCGAAACATGTGAGGTCTAGAGTGTTCACAAGATTTTACTATAGCCATAATATGACAAACAAGCAAATTTGTAGAATTGATATCCCCCGCAACATATATTTTGTTTACGGACGGGTGCAAATCGGACGGATGAACGTACTACTATACAAAGGGCCATTACTCCGTTATTAACAGATGTTGTACAATGCCATTTGGCGTGCATCATCGTCTTATCCATATATACTCATACCAAGTTTCAATGAAATCTGCCAAAGCTCTTCCAAGATATGGCTCCGGACACAAAAGTGCCTATAGTAAAAAGCATTTTTTCAAGATACAAAGGGCTATAACTCTGTTATTAACAGATGATGTACAATGCCATTTGGCGTGCATCATCGTCTTATCCATATATATACTAATACCAAGTTTCAATGAAATCCGCCAAAGCACTTCCAAGATATGGCTCCGGACACAAAAGTGCCTATAGTAAAAAGCATTTTTTCAAGATACAAAGGGCTATAACTCCGTTATTAACAGATGGTGTACAATGCCATTTGGCGTGCATCATCGTCTTATCCATATATATACTCATACCAAGTTTCAATGAAATCCGCCAAAGCACTTCCAAGATATGGCTCCGGACACAAAAGTGCCTATAGTAAAAAGCATTTTTTCAAGATACAAAGGGCTATAACTCCGTTATTAACAGATGTTGTACAATGCCATTTGGCGTGCATCATCGTCTTATCCATATATATACTCATACCAAGTTTCAATGAAATCCGCCAAAGCACTTCCAAGATA
>VMBQ01009162.1:0-22655 GCA_007657795.1 Dreissena rostriformis
ACTGTGTATAAATGCAAGTATGATGAATATACACTTGCCTATTCGAATGCCGTTGTAAAGGGTTCCTCCTCCTCTGATGAAATTACAACTTCTTCTTTGATCTCCACCACGACCTCAGCCTCCTCCTGCTCCCTCTAAATTAAATTACACTAGGCTTTGACAAAACCCTTATCATTAATTAAAACATGCACATTCTGTTCACACTGACCATTATCTGTCCTGTCCACTTGTTTAACCCATTTATGCCTAGTGGACTCTCCCATCCTTCTAAATTGGATCAATTTATTTCCAAAATAAGGCATGTCTAGTACTTATATTTATTTCTATATTTAGAATATTTCTTACGGACATTTCTTAAAGCAAACAGGGCAGACCCTGATGAGACGCTGCATCATGCGGCGTCTCATCTGGGTCTACGCTGTTTGCAGAGGCCTTTTTTCTAGACACTAGGCATAAATGGGTTAATGTTTCATATTGAAATTAACTATCCATTTAGCAGAGCAAAACCAACATAAAGAGATAAATTTGATTCCTTATGCAGCCAGATAAAGAGTTACCACAATTGGTAACCAAGAGCGCTTTGTGCTCGGGTAAGCTAAAAATTAGTCCAAAATATTTTGAGGTTGATGTTCCTCTAGTCAATTACCTTGCTTAACAATAGGGCAATGATGACCCTAAAGTGACCATCTGCAATGAGGGCACATTAATAATTTAATTGTCTAAGACTTGACCTGGTGACCTCGTTTTTACCACACTTTACCCCTATTCAATATATACTATAGCTCAAACTATTTTGTGAATATTTATGATAATAATTAGGGATTACAGTGTCCAATGTTCAGATGGTGTTTTATCATAATTCAAAGTCTACTAAAGGTAGGGTTATTATCATTTGGGGTATTTAGTACATACTCAAACTGTCTATTGTATGACTTTCATGTTACAGGCCTCACATAAGTGAATAATGTGACATTGACCTTTGAATTTCTGAACCCAAAATAAAAAGAAGTAGTGTCTTCATATTGACCATGTGACATAATTGAAAGATCTGCAATAAATATTTCTCACTTATTTCTGAGTGCAAACCAAGTGTGACAGCCGATGGAACAATGGACAGACAAAATATGTCATACCCATGTCTAAAAAAATATGTCATCACTAATTCTAATGACCATATGACTTCTCCAAATGTACAAAAAGAGATAATAAATTAAAAAAATGTTTCAATAAAAGAACAAAGATCTTACATTTAATATTCTGTAGGCATCTCTGAGCCGGTGCGTCTGATCCTGGAAAATAAAGCGGAATGCTTTTCTCAAGGCATTTAGTGGCATCCTCATTGCCACAAAAATTCCACAAAAGCTCACCAAAACACATTTGTTTTACACAGGTGGTATTCAAAGTGATAATACTGTAAAACTGCAACCTAAAGGGTGTTATGTACATGCTGCTAATCTCCCACTCATAATTGCCCTTATAAGGTTTGTTATTTAAACTTTCAAAAGATTATCAGTGCACACAAAAGAGCTAGATATTTTGAAGCTCGCAGGTCTTATAACATGACAACATAGGAACTGAAGGAGTGCTGAAATCGATATTGATTTGTCACTTTAATATATATGTCATTTAAAGATTCGTGCAAACTGTACAACTTGCTTCCATTCTCAGCCCATATTATAGAAAATTTGTTAAAATAAATCAGGCATTTCTCCATGATTTGTTAAGGCACAAGTGCAAAGACCAATAGGTGTACCTCTGTTTTTTTATGGCACTCAAAAAAGCTTTTTAGTATTCTTATCCAATCATATTTTCACACAAGACCCAACACCATCCTTTTTTATTTTCTACAGTTTTTTTATTGCTCCAATTAACCTGAACTTATATTTTAACAAACTACCATCATATATCAAAAGTCAAGTGTCTATAAGAGGCTTTTAGCCATTTATAATCTCTGGTTGTTTATAGGTAGAAGCAAAACTAAAAAAGGTCAATTTCACCTTAAGAGTTCCCTTGCTTTCACATACTTTCGCATGGCAAAGCTATTGTTTATCTAATTATCACTTTACAAGAAATTGTATAATGAGTCAAGACCATGATTTTACCTCTAGGGTGTCCATGGCATTTTTCACCACTCTGGCAACTGACGCCACTCTGTTCGAAAAAAAGAATTTATCTACACTATACACTTCAATACAGGTGATTATATTGATATTCATAAGTAAACCACAACATCAACACAAGAGGTTTACATATTATTAGGTTCAATAGATAAGTAATACCTCAAGATTTCTAAAAATTTAGTAAAAAAAAAAAATGACGCCCAGACAAGACAAATTTTGACTCTAGGAGCATGATTTAATAAACTTAGAGGATCACTAGACATGTACCTTATTACAATGATGAACTTTCAAACACTTCTTGGCGTTTTTGTTTTAGACAAAAAAAATCTAATTTATCTCAAATATAATGTGACCCAGTTTTGATCTTGGCTGTGATATCAATATAACAAATGTTCTTACCAAGTTTCATAAAGATCGGGCTATAAAAAACAAGCTTGTTCTTGAATTTGACCTAGTGACCTAAGTTTAGACCCCATGTGACCTGTTTCACACTGCTGAGAAATACATATTCTGACCATGTTTCATGAAGATTTTTTCTTCGCAATTGATCAAGTGACCTAGATTTTGACCCAAAGTGACACAGTTCCAAACCAGAGCAAAATATTATTGTGGCATAGGTTCTTTTAATTTTTATGAAGATAAAGCTATAATCTGGACACCAGAATATTCATCAGCTTTCCCTCAATTTGACCAGGTAACCTAGTTTTTAACACTGACACAGTTTTGATCTCTACTGTAATATCATTGGGGATTTTCTGATGAGGTTTGATGAAGAGTGGGCAATAAAATCCTGGATAAGAACAATTGACAGATGAACCAAATCAGGGTCTCTATTTTTCCCCCAGACATTTTTAGGAGAATACAAAAATTAAGGCAAGTATTATGTACATACTCATTTCTGCTTGGTGCAGTAGGGGTTTCTAACCAAGTAAGTCGTACGTATCTTTCACCTGTGTGAAAAAAGAAAATAATCCAGTTATCAAACTAGACTTACACTTGTAGATTTTTCTAACGCAACACTTTTCAAACTTTCTCATTTAAGAGTAAAGATTTTGATTTAGAATTAAACAATGATCATTTGACTATATTTTATGCGAGATCACAATAAAATCATTCATCCGTGACGATCGAACGCTTTAGCACGTGGGGTAGTTATGATATCCTCTTTTTGCACGAGGAAATTGTGAAATGCGATATAATTGTAAATTTATAACAATTTCATTATTTTAAGGGGGGTCTTACACCAGAGTATAATGGAGTATTATATCACGTCACATACAAAATGTAACATTTTAGAGCTTTGTCGTTTCAAAAGTTTTAATTAAAAAAAAACTGTGTGTGCCCCAACATTTTGTCAATCAACAATAAGCAATGATATGAATAACAATTCTAAAAGACTACCCAAGAGCTATTTCATCAAAATCTGCCCAGCATTTCAATATAAGTTGTTATAAAACAAAGTAGATGTAAGCTCCACGTACCAATATACTGGCCATCCCTTTGCATGGCCTCCATAGCATCTTCTGGGGATGCAAAGGAGGCCACGGCCCGCCCTCCACGTTTTTTGGGTATTTCCACAGTTAATCGTAGTGGTTCGAAAAACTGAATTACAAAGTACCATGCAGGAATGTCAATCATAAAGACTGGAAACAAATCAACAATGTTTATAATTTAGCTTACATAAAAAATTGTGTAACACTAAGCAACTGATAATTATTCATTGCATGGCAAAAATTGCATCGATTATTATGTAATGAAAATAAGTTGTTTCATTGTTTGTAAGAAATACATTTACTTATCTATGTTTGAAAGCTGTAAGTGTAAATGGAATATATACTTTACAGATGCACACATACTTTTCTAATTTGTTGGGCCGTTACTCGCCCAGCGAGGCCACTCGTATTTATTTGTGCTGAAATGAGAATGATCAGAGGTGTAATCAAATAACTAAAGTCACTTCAGGAAGAACACAAACTAGCAAAATTTTAAGTTTGAACTATATAATTGGCATGAATCACAACACCTCATGCTTTTCAATTGTTTGTTCATGTTTTGGATTTATTTATTTTTATATTAAAGGGACTGTAAACCACGAATGACGAAAAAAACATTTAAGGTGAACATTGGTTATCATATTGACCATTAAAGTTTAAATGTACTTTTGGTTTTCTTCAGAGGGGTTGGTTCCTCGCTGGAGTCCTCATGTCCGCATGTCCTCATGCTTACGCTTCTCTGGAGTCTGCAATCACAAAACACAGAAACATCTTAAGTGAAATCATACCAATAACCATGAAATTGTTTTGATGATTTTATTTGTTTTGCTTGTACATTGCAATCTGCTAAATCTTCACTTATTATCAATAAGTTTAGAGTATTAATGTTTCATGTTCGTCCACTTACAAAATTCCCCTTATGTTTACATAGTTTAAAATACAACTATAGTATTGGGAAACGAAAGTAAATGACATGCTCATGCAAAAACCCTACTGGTACAATATGCTGATAATGCTGCCAGTATAATATGTGGAGAGGTTTCAAAAAAGGATATTTTGGACAGCTTAAAATATATGCCACAAAATCAGTCATACCTCTACCTTTTCATTCCCATTTTTATCAAGAATTTAAACAAAGTTACCATTTTTAATCAAATCAGAACAAAATAAGGGAGAAACCACACACCTGATTTTAAACATAAGTGAAACAAACAATAATTGAGATACTATTATAAGGTGGAAACACTCAAAGTATTGTTTTTACATCTGATATTCACCTATGGGTAAATAAACTGATTTATTTCAACTAAAAAATGACAGAACAGACCCACAGATAACTAAACTTACTTATTCCAACGAAACAAGATGTGTTTGTGAAACACTATGTCCCCTATTGCGCTTTTGACTCGTATATTTGACCTTTGACCTTGAAGGATGACCTTGACATTGACCTTACACCACTCAAAATGTGCAGGTCCATGAGATACACATGCATGCCAAATACCAAGTTGCTATGTTGAATATTGCAGAAGTTATGGCCAAAATGAGCGATTTTGACCCATATAATTGACCTTGAAGGATGACCATGACCTTGACCATTCAGCACTCAAAATGTGCAGCTCCATTAGATACACATGCATGCCAAGTATCAAGTTGCTATGTTGAATATTGCAAAAGTTATATCCAAAATGAGCGATTTTGACCCATATAATTGACCTTTGACCTTGAAGGATGACCTTGACCTTTCAGCACTCAAAATGTGCAGCTCCATGAGATACACATGCTTGCCAAATATAAAGTTGCTATGTTAAATATTGCAAAAGTTATGGCCAATGTTAAAGTTGGCGCAAACAGACCAACCAACCAACCAACAGACAGACAGGGCAAAAACAATATGTCCCCCAGTATATACTGGGGGACATAAAAATTACTTAACAGATAATAACTTTGTTACTTGAAATATGAAAATGAATTAAATTTATTATATCCATAATAAGAATAACATTACACCTCTCACGTAACAATTATATTCCATCTTTNCAATATAAGTTGTTATAAAACAAAGTAGATGTAAGCTCCACGTACCAATATACTGGCCATCCCTTTGCATGGCCTCCATAGCATCTTCTGGGGATGCAAAGGAGGCCACGGCCCGCCCTCCACGTTTTTTGGGTATTTCCACAGTTAATCGTAGTGGTTCGAAAAACTGAATTACAAAGTACCATGCAGGAATGTCAATCATAAAGACTGGAAACAAATCAACAATGTTTATAATTTAGCTTACATAAAAAATTGTGTAACACTAAGCAACTGATAATTATTCATTGCATGGCAAAAATTGCATCGATTATTATGTAATGAAAATAAGTTGTTTCATTGTTTGTAAGAAATACATTTACTTATCTATGTTTGAAAGCTGTAAGTGTAAATGGAATATATACTTTACAGATGCACACATACTTTTCTAATTTGTTGGGCCGTAACTCGCCCAGCGAGGCCACTCATATTTATTTGTGCTGAAATGAGAATGATCAGAGGTGTAATCAAATAACTAAAGTCACTTCAGGAAGAACACAAACTAGCAAAATTTTAAGTTTGAACTATATAATTGGCATGAATCACAACACCTCATGCTTTTCAATTGTTTGTTCATGTTTTGGATTTATTTATTTTTATATTAAAGGGACTGTAAACCACGAATGACGAAAAAAACATTTAAGGTGAACATTGGTTATCATATTGACCATTAAAGTTTAAATGTACTTTTGGTTTTCTTCAGAGGGGTTGGTTCCTCGCTGGAGTCCTCATGTCCGCATGTCCTCATGCTTACGCTTCTCTGGAGTCTGCAATCACAAAACACAGAAACATCTTAAGTGAAATCATACCAATAACCATGAAATTGTTTTGATGATTTTATTTGTTTTGCTTGTACATTGCAATCTGCTAAATCTTCACTTATTATCAATAAGTTTAGAGTATTAATGTTTCATGTTCGTCCACTTACAAAATTCCCCTTATGTTTACATAGTTTAAAATACAACTATAGTATTGGGAAACGAAAGTAAATGACATGCTCATGCAAAAACCCTACTGGTACAATATGCTGATAATGCTGCCAGTATAATATGTGGAGAGGTTTCAAAAAAGGATATTTTGGACAGCTTAAAATATATGCCACAAAATCAGTCATAACTCTACCTTTTCATTCCCATTTTTATCAAGAATTTAAACAAATTTACCATTTTTAATCAAATCAGAACAAAATAAGGGAGAAACCACACACCTGATTTTAAACATAAGTGAAACAAACAATAATTGAGATACTATTATAAGGTGGAAACACTCAAAGTATTGTTTTTACATCTGATATTCACCTATGGGTAAATAAACTGATTTATTTCAACTAAAAAATGACAGAACAGACCCACAGATAACTAAACTTACTTATTCCAACGAAACAAGATGTGTTTGTGAAACACTATGTCCCCTATTGCGCTTTTGACTCGTATATTTGACCTTTGACCTTGAAGGATGACCTTGACATTGACCTTACACCACTCAAAATGTGCAGGTCCATGAGATACACATGCATGCCAAATACCAAGTTGCTATGTTGAATATTGCAGAAGTTTTGGCCAAAATGAGCGATTTTGACCCATATAATTGACCTTGAAGGATGACCATGACCTTGACCATTCAGCACTCAAAATGTGCAGCTCCATTAGATACACATGCATGCCAAGTATCAAGTTGCTATGTTGAATATTGCAAAAGTTATATCCAAAATGAGCGATTTTGACCCATATAATTGACCTTTGACCTTGAAGGATGACCTTGACCTTTCAGCACTCAAAATGTGCAGCTCCATGAGATACACATGCTTGCCAAATATAAAGTTGCTATGTTAAATATTGCAAAAGTTATGGCCAATGTTAAAGTTGGCGCAAACAGACCAACCAACCAACCAACAGACAGACAGGGCAAAAACAATATGTCCCCCAGTATATACTGGGGGACATAAAAATTACTTAACAGATAATAACTTTGTTACTTGAAATATGAAAATGAATTATATTTATAATATCCATAATAAGAATAACATTACACCTCTCACGTAACAATTATATTCCATCTTTTTGAATGACTAAATAAATCCTCAGTCAACACTTGTTAATCGGTCACAAAAACAATTACTTGAATTTTTGAATTACATATCTGCCAAAAGGAAACATTCAAACATTGCATTTCCAATCATAAGCATAAGCATAGATTTTTTCATTTTTTTGGCGTTTCATCACTATAATATAAGTCATATCAGGGCGGTCAGTTTACTTTCCTTTCCATTGTAAGCTCATTTATCAGCCATATGTGCACATACTTATACCTATTAACGCACACCTGCTCTCCTTAAATCAGAGGTAGTGAGAGCATTGCAACACAAATATCAATCCCTACACAAATAAGATGGTCAGGTTGGGAATCCAACCAGTCTTCCTCAAATTTGTTGTCAAGCGCTCTACGAAATGTTATACACTGAGAGTGGTCAGAACAAAAAACACCAACAATTCTCTTACTGTTACTGGGTACTACTTACACAGTGTTTTGAAGCAGACACTGATGCAGGTGCAGGTGCAGGTGATGCTGCTCCCGATGTTGTTGTTACGGCGGGTGGGGCTGATGGTTTGGGAGTCTTGCTAGCCGTGACTGCTGCAGCTCCTGATATAACAATAACACTGATTATAAAAACCCAGTCCATAAAATGTAATATTAACATATATATATATATAAGCATCATAGTAAAGTTGGTCTCAAGAATAAACACAAACCATTACATTACATTGTTTACAGATGAGATTTCATAACAAATGTTCAAAATGGCATCTAAGAGTTGTAACAAGGTTTTTCTTAGATTTACCTGTTAACCTAGATTTTGGACACAGCTGACCCAGATCTGAACTCAGCATAGGTATTGTTTTACATAAAGATTCTTAGCAATTTTCCAACAACTTAACTTAAACAACTTTCAAAAATAAACAACAAAAGCTCGACTGACTTGATGATATCTGCACGATTTAAAACAATGGCAATATAGGAGCTACAGCCAGTCAAACATTGTTGGATAAAAAATGTCTTACACAATTTACTTTTCATGTTAATAACTTAATTCAGGTTTCCATTTTAACACTTGAGAAATGTGGAAGTAGCATTCTCCAAAAACGTATATGATGACTGACTGAACACAAACTGACTGACAAAATAATAATCTGACAGAGTGACTCCAACAAATCCTTCATAACCCTTCCTGCGAGGTAATCATAACAAACAAACCTTTAACAGTGAACGTCGCAGTGGAGACGTCACCACAGACACAGGAGTACTGTCCCGCGTCCTTCAATGTCACGTTCCTTGCATGCCTTCATACCAGAATATTTAAGTAAAATAGGAAAACATTTTGTCTCTTTGCAAAAGAAACATTCCACTCATCATAACACTTCTGCAAAGTATACAAAAAAAGTCATGGTGTGGAATACTACTGTTGCTTAGTGTAAAATTTAAGTCCTTGAGGAATCATTAAGCATTTGCCTACTTTAAAAGTTCATTATATGGTGTGTCATACAACTTATGCCTTACGTAAAATTTAAGTCAATCGTGAATCATAAAACTTTTGCCTAGTGTATACATCTTTTGACAAGTGTACAATTTAACTGTCAAATGAGGACTCTGTTTGTCACTCACCTTCCACCTCGGTGACTTAGTGTGAAAAAAGTTTCCGATTATTAATTAATGTGATTTCCCTCTGGGAACATGGGGCAAAATGCATGTGTTTAAAGTACAAAATACTGCCTTTAAACAAAAGTTCCATAAAAAGCAAAAAGTGTTGTCCCATATTAGCCTGTCTGGACTTCACAAGCTAATCTGAGATGACACTTGGCGATCATATCATGTTTCAAGNGGAAACATTCAAACATTGCATTTCCAATCATAAGCATAGATTTTTTCATTTTTTTTGGCGTTTCATCACTATAATATAAGTCATATCAGGGCGGTCAGTTAACTTTCCTTTCCATTGTAAGCTCATTTATCAGCCATATGTGCACATACTTATACCTATTAACTCACATCTGCTCTCATTAAATCAGAGGTAGTGAGAGCATTGCAACACAAATATCAATCCCTACACAAATTAGATGGTCAGGCTGGGAATCCAACCAGTCATCCTCAAATTTTTTGTCAAGCGCTCTACGAAATGAGCTAGCCGGCTACACTGAGAGTGGTCAGAACAAAAAACCTGTACACCAACAATTCTTTAACTGGGGTACTTACACTGGGTTTGGAAACCCCTGCAGACACTGATGCAGGTGCTGCTGCTCCCAATGATAATGGTGATGGTGCGGCCAGTGGGGCTGATCGTTTGGGAGACTTCACAGGTGACTTCACAGGTGGTACACTGTCTGCCAGCTGTGATACAGCCCTGACTACTACAGCTCCTAATATAACAATAACTCTGATTATAAAAACCCAGTCCATAGAATGTAATATTAACACATATTATATAATATTATATAATGCCCCCTATTGCCCTGCTTTCTAATAAAATTTAAATATATCATTTGGCAGGTTTAGAAATTATCTCCCTTTTAAAGCTTATTACTTCCTCTGGATTATATTTTTTTGACTTTTGACCTTGAAGGATGACCTTGACCTTGCACCACTCAAAATGTGAAGCTCCATGAGATACACATGCATGCCAAATATCAAGTTGCTATCTTCAATATTGCAAAAGTAATGGCCAATGTTAAAGTTTTCGGACAGAATCACAGACGGACAGACAGATGGACTGACTGTTTAAATGCTATGTGCCACCATACCGGGGGGCATAAAAAGTGGCACAAATTCTTTTGATGTGGGGAAAATTCGTTCATATTTTTAAAAGAAGAACCTATATTCTGCAAAAGGTACGTACATGTTCACTTGACAAATGTTGTTTGTATTTCATGACTTTCAACCCAGATTAACTTATTTTCAATACTTAACAGAGTTTCAGCATGAAATTTCAGTAATGTTTATTTAAGTGTTCCTTGCATGCCTTCATACCAGAATATTTAAGTAAAATAGGAAAACATTTTGTCTCTTTGCAAAATTAACATTGCACTCATCACTTCTGCAAAGTATACAAAAAAAAAAAATCATGGTGTGGAAAACTACTGTTGCTTAGTGTAAAATTTAAGTCCTTGAGGAATCATTAAGCATTTGCCTACTTTAAAAGTTCATTATATGGTGTGTCATACAAATTATGCCGAACGTAAAATTTAAGTCAATCGTGAATCATAAAACTTTTGCCTAGTGTATACATCTTTTGACAAGTGTAAAATTTAACTGTCAAATGAGGACTCTACCACTGTTTGTCACTCACCTTCCACCTCGGTGTCCTCGTCCCCCTCCAGAATGCCAGCATTCCCCTCGGCACCCTTGTGGTCAGGGAGATTCTCCGTAGACTGCACTTTCCTGCATTTGTAAATTACCCTTACAAAATCAAATTAAATTTAAGACCTTTCTTACTAGATTTAAGTTTTAAAGGCTTCATGTCCAACCATAATGTACTGAAAAATATCTATCAACCTTTATCCGAATGTTGGATTTATATATCTGAGGATGTTACCAAAATTAACAAAAAGATCTGAAAAGGTTTAAAATGAGTTCTCAGCAATATATAAGTGCAAGTTTTAATCAATCATCAGTTACAGACCTGGGATATTAATGTGTGAAGCTTTTAAAGTTCAATAAAAAGCAAAAAGTGTTGTCCCATATTAGCCTGTCTGGACTGCACAAGCTAATCTGAGATGACACTTGGCGATCATATCATGTTTCAAGTAATACCTAAAACATTCCCTTGCTGCAAAGGAGTTCAATCTTGACAATTTTTTTTGCCATGTTTTGTTGTCCCCTTCTTTCTTGTTATCATTAAAACATTGCCCAAATCAATGAGCGGTGCATTTTGAAATACCTAATATGGATGATTTTCTTCAAGGACATATTCTTGATTCTAATGTTATAAACTTTATGGTACAAAACTGTCACACAGTTCACTATGGGACATACTCAGGTTCTCTGTTTGTTTAAACTTAAATTCCAACGATAGCGACAACAGTGGGGCTGACAGACACACACAAAAGCCACACACAAACATGTGTTCACTTCCATTTGGGTAGCCAAATATTCATGACTGCATTCAACTTAAAAAAAACACACTAAACAATCATATTGAAAAAAAAAATCAATAAAATAAAAAAACGAATCCTTTAGAAGTGGAAATGAATCATTAACTAAAAGATTTGAGCCACGCTCAGTGAAAAGGGGGTTTAATTCATTTGCGTCAAGTGTCATCCCAGATAAGCCTGTGCAGTATAGTCACAGGCTTATCAGGAACAACACTTTCCGCGTTTATATTTTTTTGTTGTTTAAAGAATGTCTCTTCTTGGGAAATCCAGTTTAGGCAGAAAGTTTCAACCCTGATTTCCCTGACAGGGGTGGGGCATTCCTGCCTACCAGCTTGATAGCAGCTCCTCATAATCCATTTCATCCATTTCCGACAATAACTATGAAAATGGCCACATACACCAATTCATTGCTTACATTTTGAGAAATGAAGAGTAGTTTAAAGTCCATATTCTGTTAAAAATGAAGAATCGCATGCCACCAAGTATTCTATTTTGTAAAATTACATAAAGGCAAATGTTTTTAGCTCAGTATTTTATTTCAAGTTTCTCATCCTATGTACAATGAAGAATAATGTGTTAATACAACTATTTAGGGGATGAAAATCCCTTAACCAACATTACCAAAGCTATTCTCTTTAAATAAATCCATAAACAATATTAGTACAACGATCTTGGAAAAAAACAAATGGTAAATCAGCTAAATTGAGCAAAAATAAATCTGGATTGTTACCAAATGAGACCAAGGTTTTGTTTTCATCATTATTGTAGCAGTTTGGGTTGAGTTTTAGAGTGTTATTTTGGAACCTACTCAAGGGGTGGAATATACCCTCCCCACCTTTCAGGTTCCACCAAAAATGCTTCATTTCTAATCCAAGTCTATGCAAGAATCAGAAATAAAACCCCATACAAAATGGCAAAGCTAACCCTTTCAGTACTCATTATAAGGTTTTAGGGTGAGATTTTGGAACCACCTGAAGGGAGGTAAATACCAACCCCCAACCCTTCCACCAAAAAAAGGCCCCGTACCAAATGGCAATGCTAACCCCGTCTTTACTCACTCGTGATCTGGATCATCCTGGTTCAGTTTCTCCTCCTCATCCAGACTCATGCTGCTGTTCAAGACGTCCTCTGAAACAAATAAATCTTTATCTGGATAAGCCTTGTTCTGGGAAAACTGGGCTAAGTGCATGTGCATAAAGTGTCATCCCAAATCAACCTCTGGAGCCAGCACAGGCTATTCTGGGACGACACTTTCCACTTGTATGGAATTTTTCATTTAAAGAAAGTCTCTTCTGAACGAAATTCACTGTGGGCGTAAAATGTTGTCCATGATTAGCCTGTGCGGACTGCACAGGTTAATCTGGGACGACAATTTACGCACATGCTTTTACCCTTTACCACTCACATAATTATGCACTTTGACATGTTTGTAGTCCCTTAAAAAATCTAATTTATGTAAGACCTTTCATACTAGATTCAAGTTTTAAAGGATGCATTTCCAACCCTAAAGTGATGAGCAGCAAAGAGCATAAAACATAAACAGACTGCAAGTTTCTCACAATCTGTTCTGGTTTTATGCTGGTTGCATATAACCTTTTTCACTTAATGACTTTGCTTCTGAACAGGAAAGGGTTAATCTTTTCTAAGATGTCGCTTGATATTTCTTTAAACTGAGTTAATAAACTTATGTTTAATAGGTGCTTTAACAAACATTCTTAATGGCAAAATAATAAACCTTAATAAGTGGTAACACTACCTTTAGGAATATCTTCACTTATGCAGATAAAAACAAGAGTTCCGAGGTCGGAGACATATGCCCCAAAACAGGGCCTTGATTTTCACACTTATTGTGACAGTGACCTTGACCTTTGACCAAGTGATCCCAATTTCAATAAGGGGTCATCTTCTGTCCAAGGCCAATGCCCATGTGAAATATCAAGTCAATCAGTCAATTGGTTGACAAGTTGTTGACTTAAAACGATTTTAACAGTTATTGTGACAGTGACCTTGACCATTGATCTAGTGACCCAAATGTCAAAAGGGTTATCTACTGTCCAAGGCCAATGCACATGTGAAGTATCAAGCCAATCAGTCAATTAGCTGAAGAGTAATTGATCGGAAACTATTTTCACACTAATTGTGACAGTGACCTTGACCTTTGACCAAGTGACTCTAATTTCAATAGGGGTAATCTATTTCCAAAACCAAAGCACATGTGAAGTATCAAGCCAGTCGGTCAATCCATTCAAAAGTTTTTTATCAGAAACGAACTGGTCTACCGACAGACACACAGACCGACCGACAGACCTCCATCCAGCAAAACAATATACCCCCTCTTCTTCGAAGGGGGGCATAAAAATGTTACATAACATAAGGCACAAAACCCGTGTTTGTGAAAAACACACGATACACAGCACAAGGCACACAAGGGATCAGGGGGAGGACAGACAAACAAAAGCTCATAGTGAGAACTTCGTTTTCATGCGAGCCAAAAATGATACTGACCTTAAAACCACTAGGATTTGATTGAATAGCCTTAAGATATTTAGTTGCATCGATTTGAAAATGGTTATTATAGAGAATATTTCTAAGTCCAAGGCCCATAACTTTTACAAAAATAAATGGACTGGAACTAAATTAACACTCCATCTGTAAGTTATGTAGGTAGACTCACACACCAAATATCAATAAAATAAAATAAAAATGAAAGGAAAAAAGTCCAGAAAATGGAATAACCTTCTTGTACAATCTCCATCATTGGGGCGATTCCCTCTTGCCCTGGTGCAGAGCATGACCTCGAGGGGAGGTTATAGGCTGTGGCTGTGAAGTGAGAAATAAAAATGTTACATTACACAAGGAACAAAACCTGCGTTTGTGAAAAACAATGCCCTCTTCTGTGTTTTGAAGCCGAGCAGCAGCTATTTTTGAGAAAATTTCTAAGAAGGTAGATTCATACAACAAATATCAGACAGTGTTTAGGAAAAAAGTCCAGAAAATGGGAGTGCCAGACGGACAGAGGGACAGTTATACAATTATTACATTCTATTTAACCTTCAATTGGGAATTTAGGCAGTCATTTTGGAAAAATGTTTCTTTTTGGGAAGGGGGTGAATTTCAGGCCAAAATTTGACCAAAAAAAAACAAACACTGATTTGGAAGTCATGAACTTTTGAGTTACCTTCCTTCAACTTCGGTACGCAGAACTTTGGAACAATGGATAAATCCAGCTCCACCGTCGTTGAGAACCCCTTTCTCAGGTCTGGAGACGCTTTTCCAAATACAACAAATAAAAGTCAAGAACTGCTATTTTGGAGAATAATAAGATTTTTTTTTTATACATACATTGGTTGCAAAAAAAGGACAGGTACTGCATACAGTAAATGTTATATAACATGTTATTTTAAATAAATATAGTAATCAGGACAACACAAATGGGCAGACAGGCATAAGATGCCTTATTCAAAGGGGGGCATACAAATAAATATATTAAAATTAAAAATGGTGAGCCCAAAATGCTCCAAGACTACATTTTCCCAGATACGACAGATTTGCCAACGTTTAGATCACATTCTAGTTCATAAACATGCGAAATGTCAGCAAAAGTTATTGAGCTGTTGATTCAAAATACTCAAATTGCTGTTATAATTTAGCGGCCAAAATCATTTGCTAAATTGAAAAGAATAGTTATTCTGACAATATATATCACTCATTCCATAACAGTTTTATTTTACAGAAAGGTACTTAAGGTTAATTGTTGACCACAGTCACACCAATCATCATCTCATACACTGTAGTATGAACTTATTATCCATTATTTAATTAAACTTATTTTTATAAAAATTAAAATTGTCAGGCTTAGATGTTTGAGGAGGGTTGTTTTTTCCTTAGATACTGATTTTTTAATAGGCACTTATGAACAAAAAACTAATTATCAAAAGCATTTAGGTTTTCATAATCATAATTGGCTCTTATGGATATAATCCAGTTGTTCTTAAAATGATGCAAGGCAAAAACTGATACAACATTAAGCAGACCTATGATCATTTCAACTATTAAACCACTTTTATTAGGAAATTGAGTGAAACATGGTCTGTAATCAATATTAATGCATATTTACCCAAACAAAAGAGGGCCTTGAGGCCCTTCCTGAGCATAAAAGTATTGGCAAATTGCAATCCGATTTTGATCATTTGAAATAAGTTGAACAAGATTAAAATTTATAGATTTATTCCAGATAGACCAAGAAGAAATTGTCAACAGATTCCACTGATTATTTAAATCAGGTCGATTACAATCGGGACAGAAAAACTCCTGGTACAATCAAATCTGGGTAGAACTAATAAATGCTTAAAGATTTCTGTACAGAATTAAATCTGCATAATGACACACATACAAGATTATGTACAAATAATAAATGCAAAGTAAAATCGACTGACAGTCAATCAAAACAAATTGATTTAATAACATTATGACAGGGCAATTTAAACAAAAGATATATGTAAAGCATGTACAGTAGCTGGCCCTTGAGTCGGACTTCTGTGTTCGTTGTTGATAGGTGAAAATGAATGAAATTGTATATGAAGCAGTGTTAATAAAAACTTTTTGCCATATGAAATTCAAATCATTCTATATCTGATAACCTTTTCTATAATTACACACTGCAATTTTCAGTGTTTTGTTCTATTTGCGCTATAAAAAAACACACACAAGGTTTCGTGGTATCCTCCTCAGTATGCATTTCCCTACAAGACTGCATGGACACTGCGCTACACTGGCAGCATATTGCATAAGTCCAATTTTCGCATGACACGGGTGTTATTTATAGCAAACTGGCAATTATCAGTAGCCTTTGCTGGCTTGCGGGAAAGATATTCAGACAAACTGATTGGTACGTCACACACATGTGGCTAGATAATTTAACTATTTCCCTTCTATCATACTTTTTTGGTAAAATGCAAACCAAATGGCATTTACTTTGATATCTTGAAAGCAATTCTGTGTTATCAACACAAGGCATTTATTGATAGTACATTCTGTCTTCCCCTGACAAATAACTGACCCAGCATTTACCCTGAAAGTCTTGAGGGTGGAATTTACCAGTAGTGTGTAATTGTAACTGGGCCAAAATGAACATGAAGAGAGTAGTCCACAGTTCCCTACACTGATTAGTGTTACATCCTATACTACAAAGACCCAGTTATGTTGCCAATGTTCTAGGGAATAATCCTCAAATCAGCCAATGGAATCAATGGAGTGTATTCATTCAGGTCTGCTGGCGTTATGTAAAGGTCATGTAAGGTGAAAGTTGGGTTAAACAGGCACGCTGAAAACTCATTTCGCTCACAAACAATCTACAGCACAGAATGTTCTACCTTCGTATTTGCATATTTTTCTGTGTCAACTCAGTGCTACAAATGCAACATTAAAGTGACCATGCCATTTGTGGTCTTCAAAAAAAAAAAATTATTTCAATCAATGTCTTGACAAAAACAAAAATATTAATTATAATTCAACACAGGTCTGTTACAAAGATTAATGAGTACCTTCAATATTCGCCAAAAGCGGTTCACTGAAGATGAAGTGGAGCTCCTGGGAACTCTGAAAAAGACATATGGGCACGATCTTGCAAACACATTGTTTCTTTTCATTATGCATGTTGTGTCAAACACATCTTTTCTTTTCATTATGCATGTTGTGTCAAACACATCATTTCTTTCTATTATGCATGTTGTGTCAAACACATTGTTTCTTTCTATTATGCATGTTGTGTCAAACACATTGTTACTTTCTATTATGCATGTTGTGTCATCTTTCTTCCTGGCGCTTTAGCCTAATTGTGTCATGTATTTTACATGGCATATGAAAATGAACAACAATCAACAGTAATTGCATAATGATTAAATAATCATTTGCAAATGCATGTAAAAGTATAAATAAATTTAGTAGAATTTCATTCAAAACAGATACAGAAAAGTCAATACAGAATTTAAGACGGATTTATATTGAATATTTCTGTAGTCAATTAACCACTCTCAAACCTACTACTTAACGACAAAAGGAAACAGTAATGCCATGTCTGGGCTGCTAAATAGGAAACAGTAATGCCATGTCTGGGCTGCGTAATAGTATCTTATTCTTAGTTTATAGTCTGAACTCCATAGACGCACAATATATCCACTGTGCCATGACAACATTGTTTTTAATTTTGAGACCAACAAAACCTACCTCCTCTCCTTCTCGGTTGACCTCAACTGCAAGAAAAAAATAAGTATATTTCAGGACATGTTGCAGTGTGTATCCAATTTTTTGCAGTGAATCACCAATACATTATTTATCATCAATAATATAGGGTCTGACATGGACGAGTTCTGCCACATAAGAATGTAGCCTGCTCTGGCCAAGAACTTAAAATGGACTTCCAACTGGAGCATAACCATAAATAAGGGGGAAAACCCTCAGCAACCCTTCTTACACTCTCTACCAATGTAGTGCTTGGTTAACTGACCCCGGAAAGTAAGAAGACTAACAGACTTGCTTGACAGTGATATTCAACAAGAGAATGATGTGGAAACAACAGGTTCAGAGTGTAGAGAAAAAAGCAAGAAGGTAACTAAACATGAGGAAGCTGTCCACATTACAGCGGGGGCCAAACAAACCTCAAACAGACAGATGGACAGGTTAATCACTATATGTCTTCTGGTATCAGTTGATGCAGAGGGCATAAAAAGACAAAGGGCCATATTTCTTCCACAACTGGGTTGTTTGTTTATGATCATTAATACGCTGAGGTCCTTTAGCTGTGAAGGTTTGAGCATAATCAGGCAAGCAGTAAAAGAGCAGTTCAGGGAACAGAATTTTCGGACTTAAATATTCTGTAGCAGAAAAACAAACTATAAAGGTCATAATTTTGCCAAACGTCCATAGGCAAAATTCCTCCTTTTCAAATGATGCTGACTGTTCACTCTAGTACATACCTTCACCTTCACCTTCTTTTAGCAGCCTAATCGTTTCCATGAGCTGTTTGTTTTCTGCCTCCAATCTTTTTACCTGAAATCAAAACATATTATTTAATAGCAGGACTAAGGAATTCAACTGAAATAGCTAAATCAAGTTATAGTAATGACATATGTGAATTTAACAATAACATAAGTATAAATATATGAGAGTCTCATTGTGGGAAAACAGGGCCTAATACATGTGCTTATCAAAGACAATACTTTCCTTCTAAACTGTATTTTAGTTCAGAAGAGACTTCCTTTAAGCAAAAAATTCCATAAAGGCGGAAAGTGTCGTCCCTTATAATCATGAGCGGACTGCACAGGCTTATCTGGGACACATTATGTGCATGCATTAAGCCCAGTTTTCTCAGAAAAAGCTTTTATAATGTATTTCACTTTGACAGAACAATGAAATGAGGGGAAGAATAAGATGACATTTTTTTCAGACAGAATGCATCAATGCAAAAGGATTTATGTTAGAAACTCGGCACTTAACATAATAATTATTATAAGCTCTTTAAACTACTGATATCCAAGTGCTTCCAAAATAAAATTGAGTTGAAATTGCATTAAAAGAATACAATGTAGGTACCGGAAATGAGAATGTTTATGAAAAAAGGCTAGCTAATGCTCATCCTATTTAATTTTGTAAGCCTCATCAGAGAAACTTTCTCCAACCTCTAGCTCTCACCAACTGTGTATTCTTTTTAACATCACAGGAAAGAACAAAAATAATTATTTAATGTTAATGGGAACTCCCGATCCAAAGTTGTCTTTACCTTCTACAGCATGACTCTTGAATGCATACACGTACCTTCTCTTTAAGCAGGACACATTTGTTCTTCCAATAGGTAGCCGATTTTTTTGATTCCATACTGAAGGGATATAACAGCTGTTACTGTTCTAAAACTGAAGCTTCTTTGCATATATTATATATGATTGAGCGACATACAGCATGTTGACCAACTAATTGTAAGAATACCAATATGGCGTCAAACACTGCAACATTGGACAGTATGGTGTCCTAACAGTTCACTGCCTTACATGCATTATAAAAAATATATTTTAATACCCATAAGATGGATATGGTAGGTTCTGGTTGAGTCGTGGGCTCTGGTTGAGTTGTGGGGATAGAGATTGCATGAAATCCCTTGATAAAACGTTCGCACATTATGCAGTTCCTTCAGAAAAATGTTTTAACACAGATTTATCAATAATATTCTAAGTGGAAAAATGGCCAGAATTCTTAAAAAATGCTGTTACAGTTGTCTGCTCTTGTTTATAGATTGGGGTCATGTTGGTAAAGAAGAATGCAAAATACTAGAAATGGCGCTGNAGAGAGGTCCAGTATCAATTTGAAGTGAATCAGTGTAGAAATGAAGAAGTTAATGTAAAATAACATTAAAAAATGTGTGAAAATCTCTGACCCGGCCCCACCCTAACCCCCATTACTTTTGACCCAGGAGTCAAATCGAAATTCCATATAGTGCAGGGTCGCACATATGCTCATTTCTACCATGTGTGTAAGTTTCAAGGTTCTAGTGCTTACAGTGTAGGAGGAGATAGTGGCCAGGATGGACAGACAGACAGCAGAGATAACCACAATATCTCCACCTTTTTTTCAAAAAGCGTGGGGATAATAAAAGCAATATGTCAAGGGACATTGAAAATATTTGAGGTGGTACGCAAACTTTGAGCGTTGGAATGTTAAAGTTTGCGTACCACCTCAAATTTTTTCTTACATTTTAACGCTCATGCTAACGCTCATGCTAACGCTCACGGGTGAGTAGAAGAGCTCCAATATATATATATATATATATATATATAGTCGAGCTAAACAAAAACTAATGACGAACAAACTTAATCAATAACTTGTTGTTTTTTTGGTGTAGCTGTTTAACGTCACTTTTGACCTTAGGCGACCTTTAATCATGACCAATAAAAATTCCCGCCAGTAGGTCCAAAATGAATAAATCCGAATTGTTCAATGGCTAATAATAGAAAAAATCACTGTAAACATTGGATGCATGTCATGTGCATAGAAATATGAATATATTGTTAATTACATTATAGCATTATAGCATTAATCACATGTCTCTAAAACTAAAAGAAGCGATTGTTAACCATCCATAACGGTCACACTAAACACAACAAAACACGTGTAGCAAAGGTACACACACACAAAGTTAAACACATGCACGCAAAGTCCAATATACCCACTGTACTAACTCTTAAAATGCCTTTTTTATAACTTGCCTGGTAATATATCAACACCACTGTAGACCAAATAAAAACATATATTTATGTAAACAAGAGCTGTCACCATAGGATGACTTATGCCCCCAATAAACGCTTGGTAGAAGTTATGAGCTTTTTTCAAATCCTAAACGCAGATTTCGAACCTAAACGCGGACCCTAAGTTCAAGGTCAAGGTCACAGGGGTCAAAATTTGTGTGCGTATGGAAAGGCCTTGTCCATATACACATGCATGCCAAATATGAAATTGCTATCTGAAGCGACATAGAAGTTATGAGCATTTTTCGAAATCTAAACGCAAAGTGTGACGGACAGACGGACGGACAGACGAACGGACAGTCCGATCACTATATGCCCTCCTTCGGGGGCATAAAAATGTCTTAGAATATCAAAATAAATCAGAAAGCCACATAAACTAGAGAGCGGACAACATGCTTAATCCTTGAAATGCACTAAGTGACCCCGTGACCTAGTTTTTGACCCGGCATGACCCATATTCGAACTTGACCTAGATATTGTCTTGATACAACTTCTGACCAAGTTTAGTAAAGATCAGATGAAAACTACTTCAATTAGAGAGCGGACACCATGCTAAATCCTTGAAATGCACTAAGTGACCCCGTGACCTAGTTTTTGACCCGGCATGACCCATATTCGAATTTGGCCTAGATATCAACTAGATGCAACTGCTGACCAAGTTTGGTGAAGATCGGATGAATACAATTTGAATTAGAGTCCGGACAAAGTGGCGCCGTTGAAAATGCACTAATTGACCCTATGACCTAGTTCTTGACCCGACATGACCCATATTCGAACTTGACCTAGATATCAACTAGATGCAACTACTGACCAAGTTTGGTAAAGATCGGATGAATACAATTTGAATAAGAGTCCGGACAAAGTGGCGCTGTTGAAAATGGACTAATTGACCCTATGACCTAGTTTTTTACCTGGCATGACCCATATTCGAACTTGGCCTAGATATCAACTAGATGCAACTACTGACCAAGTTTGGTGAAGATAAGATTTATACAATTTGAATTAGAGTCCGGACAAAGTAAAATGCACTAATTGACCCTTTGACCTAGTTTTTGACCCAGCATGACCCATATTCGGACTTGACCTAGATATCAACTAGATGCAACTACTGACCAAGTTTGGTGAAGATCGGATGAATACAATTTGAATTAGAGTCCGGACAAAGTGGCGCCGTTGAAAATGCACTAATTGACCCTATGACCTAGTTTTTGACCCGGCATGACCCATATTCGAACTTGGCCTATATATCAACTAGATGCAACTGCTGACCAAGTTTGGTGAAGATCGGATGAATACAATTTGAAATAGAGTCCGGACAAAGTGGCCCCTTTGAAAATGCACTTATTGACCCTATGACCTAGTTTTTGACCCGGCATGACCCATATTCGAACTTGGCCTAGATATCAACTAGATGCAACTGCTGACCAAGTTTGGTGAAGATCGGATGAATACAATTTGAATTAGAGTCCGGACAAAGTGATGCCTTCCGCCCGCCGCCCGCCCGCCAAGGGGTTTCACATAATACGTCCC
>VMBQ01009163.1:0-32800 GCA_007657795.1 Dreissena rostriformis
GGCAAAACTTTTCTAAGCAATGTGTTGGTTTAAAAAAAGGTCTGTCTTGTCAATCTCGAAGTTGGGAAAATGTGTGCTTCCTATTCTTGGAGTATGTAGTAATTATCAACTTATTAAAAAAACTTAATCAAAGAACATCCGGTGGCCACTTTGTTGTAAAGGTTTTTCCTAATATTAAGTTATTGACAAGAAAACAAAATTAATGTGCTCTTTATAAATATTTCATCAACCTGTAATGAATTTAAATTACCAAATTTTATATCTTGTTTATATTTATAATTGCTGTTTATTGGTCTGTATACGTTGCAAGTACGCCTTCTAAAACGGCTTATTTTTGATCCAGAATATACGAGACTACTGTAAGGAAACCCGCCAGCTGTAATGACTTATACGTTTGGACTACCACATAAAGTATTATTTAAGGTCGGCAATGTGCTACTCATGTAATTGACTTCATTATGAGAAGAATAAAGTAGTTTGTGCATTTCTAATTTGCCGATTTTGAGGAAACGCCCTAACTGTGCACAGTTCCAGCAATACATATTTGCTTTCCAGCTTTTGTCCCTCCCTGAATGAATTGTTGTATTCAGATCAGCCGGTAGGAATGTTGCGTTACTTATGAAGACAATCTTGAATTACATTACCAAATATCCCATTATACGGTCAAGCTTCAATTTGCCTTGTTTGATTTCAATCTTAATTTAGTAAATGTTTCGTAAAATTGTTTATTTACGGTCTTAACTCAAACCTAGCTCTAAAATTGTGTTCACTCATTGCTACCAGCTGCTGAAAGAGATTTGAGATTTTCACATATCAGTATCAGTTTTAAGTAGTCGTCAATGGAAATCCATACCATTTATCATGCAACAAACACAAACTTGCCCTTGACATTTTCGTAAGCCTCGTTCGCTAGTAAAAAAAGTCGTTCAGCATTCACGCTTTCCTCGACCTTTTTTGAAATTATCCTTAATTATGCGGACTTGGATTTCAGTAAAACCTGATTAAAGTTCTGGTTTAGGATTTACTCATGTACATTCCCGACCGTCTGTCAAGCAATGTAAGTGATCATTCGCAAGCACCCTGCTTGATTTATACGCAACTTATTTCAATTAACCCCATTCTAAATTCGTTTGCATTCCATATATTTTCTACTATTTTTTAATAACAATTTAATAATTATTTTGGATTAATTGCGATACGCTTTGAGTTCCGATTGGTGTGGCTTTGATAAGATTCTCCCTTATAGTAAGTAAGAAAAAGGTGTGAGATAAAACTGTTTTAGCATGCGTCAAGTTGTTGGCCTAAATGTTAAAAAAATAACTTAATATTTAATATAACTGAACTGAAACACATAATTGTATTTGCTTTTTTATTAGAATACCCGACGGTTGTACGCCTAGGGAGTTATGAACATCTTATCAGCAAATATATGGAACAAGTGAAGTGATATCAACATGAAAGTAAAAAACAAGTACTGGAAGATTATACAATTTTAGTTGTCATAAATCAACTACATTTATCGACAAAATAACGATATTAAAGGGACTTGTTACAGTTTTGCAAAATGACACTTTTGAAAAAAAAACTTGTCATGGATTCAAAAAGAATGCATGCACTATCTTCGAACATGCAAATTAACACTCCTGACCAAAAAAATGTGGAAATATGTATGTTCGTTTATTGATGATCATCAATCGTAATCGTAAACATAATTTAGCGTTCGTAACGCTTTTCATTGATAATGTAGAAAAAAACGTGTATAACTGTCATAGATTTATAATAACTCTGTTAATGTCGACAAATCTGCGTGATGTAATGGTACCAAGTTAGCTTCAGCTTCCAGATGTCTCGCGTTCGATCTCAATAGTAAGCTCATGCTTTATTTTATCTTTTTCCTTGCTGTTATATTTGTTTAAAACTATTACAAATATTACAGTTGTGTCAGTAAATTCATTAAATGTGATGTTTCCCAATGCAAAAATATGTGAACACGTCCTTTAAGCTACTTGTTGAAGTGAATTATGGACATATATGATGACATCAGTGGTTGTTATCAGATACAAAAGATAAGCTACACGTATTGAGAGATACAGGCATGTCATTTGTATCTTGCGTATTAAACACGGAGAGTAGTTTTCGTTTTATAGGAGTGTGTTATATTACGAAGGTAAATAATAACATGTTTATTCAAGTTATATTATTCATAACATAGTAAGTGCTACGTATACACATTGATCAAATTGTGTAACATGTGTGTATGTGTGATGTTAGTGCTTTGTAGTAAGAATGCAGTTAATAAAACGTTAAGATAGTATTAATGTGAACATTTCAAATGTTCATTTAATTTCAACCCTACTATGCTGAAGATCGATCACTCATTCAGTAGCAGATTTTTTTTTTCAACAATAATGTATATATAATTATAATAATAACATAATAATATATTTTATACGAATACGTTTTAAGTTGGCTCGCCTATTTTGACAAATCTATGAGTTTAAGTCCCTACTCTTTCTGTCAAATATTTTTTTTAACGGATTTTGTTGTAATAAAATAAAATGCAATTCGTAAAATGTTGTGCATGTTAATTTCGTTTGCCTTTAATTAATGCGTATGTATAAATTTTAATGAAAAAATATAAATACGATATATCGTTTGGAAAGTAATTTAAAACGTGTAACAGAAGCATGTTTGTTATGTTAAACACAATTTTCTTAAATGTGAAACATATTCTTAAACAATGTGTCCAACATGTTATCGCCATCAAATGGTCTTTGGAGACGATATTTAATTACAGCGTCTTGTAAACATATTCATTTTTTTCTGTAAAATCCACAAATGTCAGTGTTAAGTTATTTAATGTGCCGTCGCCCATCGTAAATAAACAACAGTTGTTCAACATTAAGTGGTATTATTTAATAAATGTAACATGACCTTAATAAACATTGCATTGAAAGATGTTGTCGATTCCGAATTTAAATAATAAGTATCGTGTATTATTGATACGGATATTTGAAGTCACCTGTTTATCTTCCTGTATTGACCGGCCAAAATTGAACTGAAACCGATATTCTGGTAACTGCGAAAAACAATTATAAGGTTGTTGTCTGGTTTGATAAGGGAATGTTTATTTTTTTAATATTTTTGTTCGTTTTCAAAATTAATTTGTACACAAATTGAAAAATGTTTGTCTAAAATTATGCATAAAAAGCCGGTTTGACGATTTTGCGACATAAAGTTTGTATACCGCTTCTTGTTAATAGACTTTCTTAATATTTGATTCACGCGAATCAATTATTATATAACTTTTACGGCTTGTATATGTACAACAAAGGATTAAATTCAATTCAGCAACATTAACTATAATTTTAGAGTTAAATTAATTTTATATGTTTCATGAACTATATATATAACAAAACATTTAACAAGAGTTATATTGTGAAAAACAGAATTAAAAAGCTTAGCTGTTTTCTTTACGGACACTGTCTAATGATGGGCGAAAAATAATGAGGACAAGGTTAAACCTGCGGTATAATAATTGTACACAACGTAAAGTTTGCAAGAACGGCAATCGTATTGATTATTCTGTTCAGTACAAGATAAACACGTATGTCAAAGAGCAACGCATAACGATAATGTTATCTGACACGATGTGTATTTATCTTCCAACCGGCGGATGTTTCAGTTTAGCAAAATATTTAATACACAGGGGGTGTGTACTGCTCAAAACGAAACTGGATTGTGTCAGATATTTTGAATAATTGGCTTGCTCAAGTACGTTCATTTACAAGAAATATTATGTTCAAAAGCAGTAATATTAGTTTTTCTTTAAACAGCAATTGCTATTTTATAACCCTTTGTTTTATAAAATCAAAATAACCAATACAAAATCTTAAAATCATAACCTACATACCATGTCATAATTATTTTTTATCCAATAACACTACTCGAATAAGTACGTTATTTCACAACACCTTTCGTCGATATGAACACCAAAAGTGTTTAATAAGTGAAATTGCTTAACCAAAACATCAAATCGTGCAGTGTACATTTCAATTCCACGGCCCACAGCACGAATTCGAACTATGCATATACATGTATTTTTGTGGTATTGGTTGTTAATTCGTGATCATATAAGTTTGGTTGACGTAATAAACTTGCGAAGTGTCATTGTGTTTGTGCTGTGCAGAAATCCGCAGTATGAATATGGAGCACCCTTTGTTCCATATTATTTCTCGCATTAAATAAATAATAACCCATCGGATAAACTTTGACGTATTTCAGCATTGTTATAAATAACAAACTCGCGAAGTAAAGTGACGTAATTTTGTTGCTTTTCCTGCCGTCTTTTGGTGTTTTAGTTTCGGTTAACGGGCCATTGTTTTCCATGTGTTTGAGTCATTTTGTTTTACATTACATTCGAAGGTAAAAAAGAAGGATTTCCAGTTCGTAACCTTTGCTTATTTTATGCAAATCCGTTTTATTTACTACAAAATGAACGTTGTATATATGGTTGGCATACACAACTTGTAAACAAAATTAATGAAAAAACAAGCTTTAAATCATATAAAATAACAACACTACTTGAATCTGATCTTCATCACGTAGTACTTAATTGCAGAAGGGATATGAAACGCTATGCTCGGAATCAGTCATTTTCTTGCGCGCAGGTTTACTTATTCCGCAGTTTTTGACTAGCAATTTAAAAACACATAAATAATAATTAAATGAAATAACCTTTAAATTATGACACTAATGGCTTAATACTGCATTGGATAAGGGGCGGGTGATATGAATATTAAAAAAATACATGTGCACAGAAATAGTAATGTTTAATATAAGTAATACATAGTATATTGAAGTTCTGCTTATAATAGAAATATTTGACCTGACATCATGTAATAAATCATCGGCGACTGCATGGCCTCCACACTACGTGATTGGCTTGTCCTATGCGACACTATTGCCACCTTAACGTTAACGCTGTGCTGCATTTGCATCTATGACGTCCTCATGGCGATCTTACGTCGTTCTACCTAAGACGTCGTAAGAATGCAGAACCTCGGAGTTTACTTTATAATGTCCAGAGTAGTCGCCGTAAGGTAGCAGACTTAGGCGTCCTGGTCACTTGGAAGCCGTGTTCATGCATTCTCACGAAGACCTTAAGGCGTCCTTGGCGATCCTACCACGTCCTTGGTCGCCGTAAGAACGCAATATGAACGCCTGCCCTATGTAACGGGGGTATAACATAAACATTCATAATACTAGTTTAAAGAAACTCCCATGAACACGTGGAACTCACATTTTGAAGTGAATTGTTTTTCTGCAAACAATGGCTGCGTATCACGGTTTCTCTTTATTGCTGTGTTATAACGTTCGTTTAATGTGTCTGATAATAAATAGAGGTTTTTTATTGGATTCGGTGGAATATCGATTTAAATTCACTCGTGATCATAGAAAAAAATATTTTGTTCACCTGTGGCGCAATATGCCATCGACTCCAACAAATTTTCTTTGTATTATATGCTTTAAAATGATTTTGTGTTGTATTTGTGCCATTCCGGTCAAACTCATGCCCTGTTGGTCGCCCCAAAATTACAGTACCGCATTATACAATAAGCGTTGCAAATAGTTCACAAGAAAACATACATTCAACAATAAGTATATTTTTATTTACAATGCAGCACATATCGAGTGAGTATAAACAAAAATCGATATCATCATTTCAATAATAAATAATCATATAATCAAACAAATACTTTATTTTATGTTGGCGTAGACATATGTGAAATCTTTTATCACTAACGATAAGAATGTGTTCGCCATATAACACAAAACGCATAAAAATGGAGTGTACAAATTAGCTGGAATTAACTGAAACAAATTCAACAGTAAGTGTTCGTGGTAATTTTATTACAAAACATTTATTCACTATCACTGTCTCAAATCACACGGATACGCTTGTAAAGAAGAATTTGGTTGAAGAGTGTTATGCCACTTCTTTTTGGTGTTCATATTTTCATTTTCGTTCAGGAAATTGTCAATATTGACACCTCGGAATTGCCGTTTCATGGTTGTTGCTGGGGTCGTTATGAACAACCATGTTGATTATGACTGTATCCCTGTTTCTGTTGTGGTTTACAGTGCGGCTGATACTGTTGCTGCTGCTGTTGTTGTTTCTGTTGATAAAGTTGATGCTAATGTTGATGTTTCATTGAGATTTTCTGAACTTTCATTAAAATAATCGTCAAAGTCAAATATATCAGAGAAAAATAAATTATTATAATAAAATAAGCCTATTTTAAACAGACGAACATTACAGTAATGTACATGTATGTTCAAGGGGAGCAAATCCGTTTATTTTAATAAACATTCATTGCAGAGTAGTCGCTCTTGGTAAAATTGGGGGTCACAATGGGGAAAAATAGTTGCGGTAAATCCGTCAATCGATATTTTTCACTGTTATTTTTCACTGTTTAAAACAGTGAAATATCAGTTTTATTTCACTGATATATATCTCTTTAAACCACCGGAAAGCATATAATAAAGAAATGTAAACGAATAAGGATCAGATTACAACACGGTTGTACCACTATATTAAAACGTGTTTTTTTACGCGTATATTTCCCTTTTCATAAGCATTCCAACTTGTATGCTCATGTCAATTTAAATGAAATATTTAGGCAAGGTCCAGTTTTATAAAGCAAGTAAATATAACTGAAAAACAAACATGTTTTGAAACAAATCTTATTTTTACAGTATGCGTCCAATCGTGGCTGCAGTGCATATCGGAGCGACAGAATCTCGCTTCACTTATTCATTCTCCAACAAACCAGACAAAATGTACACAGACAATTATTTCGAGGTCCAGCGACACACATCAAGCGTTTTGATTGATAAACAGGGACTGTTCTTCGCTTTTGGAAGAGAAGCTGACGAGTATTATGACGACCTAGTTGATGCGAATGCAAACTTCGGTTGGAGACTCTTCAGACGTTTTAAAACGGATATAACAGTCAAAACGGTAACACACTGTTGAATCATGCTGTCATGAAAGGAAAGATGAAAGGAAAACAATTTTGTCAAAAATTCCACTTTTTTAATCAGAACACAGCCTTCTGTGAGTGTTTAGTGTGAGCATACATGAATATCTAGCTTTTGCAAATGGCACAATTTGCATTATATTATTATAAAGTTTACAATATGCAATTTGCTTTCGACAGTTTGTAACTTTTCACTGAATACTATAGTAAACACTGTTTTTTCCCAAATCCATGAAAAAAATAAATATTTTCTGCGGCTTAAACGAATTGTCCTCAATGGACAAAGCCGTCTACTATATGCAGTTTCATTTAAGTTGGAATGCAGTCGATGAGATAATTAACAGAACTACTTCAACTACTGCTCCTAATACTACTTCTTCTGTTGCTAAAGCTGCTGCTTAATCTACCTTTATCTGCTACTTCTTCTAGTACTACTACTTCTAGTACTACTACTTCTAGTACTACTACTTCTACTTCTACTACTTCTAGTACTACTACTTATACTGCTAATACTACTACTATTGAAAGTTATAAATATAATAATGATATTAATAATAATCAGCATCGCCTTCATATTTATTATTATTATTATTATTATTATTATTATTATTATTATTATTATTATTATTATTATTATTATTATTATAATTAGTATTAGTATTATTATAATTATTAGTAGTATTATTATTAGTATTATTAGTATTATACCACTGATGTTACTTTACTACACATTTAGGTTTTTACCCTTCGAACGTCCCTTAATGATCTTGAATGGCATAATGACAATAATAATGACAATTGCTTATAAACACTAAACATAAATATATATATGTTTAATAACTAGTATGTTAAGTGTTTAATATTTCAATCCTATGCATCTTTAGTCCACTGTACATGACTGCGAAGGACAGGCCTATTCTGCACTGGACATCTATGCAATGGCCATCAAATATGTGCACGGTCGTTTTATTGAGCATATAAGAGCTCAACTGACATGCTTGTTTGAAGAGTCAGCAGTCCTCTGCGTTATCACAGTACCCGATTCATGGGGGAACATTGGCAAACAGTTCACATTGGAGGCTGCTGTAAAGGTAGGTTTATATAGCATATAACCACGTACGCACTTTAAGGATGCAGAAATTCACTGTCGTTAACTAACGTTTCCACAGCAAATGACACGGAAATGTCAGTATTTTCTTATTAGTTTTCACGGTGAATAAGCGTTTGCTTTGGACCTGACAAATGGGGGCACTAAATAAGTACGTTTCAATTGGGGAATGTACTGAAATTATTTATTTATAGTCATAACACATATTAAGCGAAAGTAAATATTTATCAATCTAAACATTATTTGAGGTTAAACTTTTGTCAATCATCGACGAATTTGAATTCTTACTTAGCTATCAATATAAATCATCTCTACGTTTAAATGCGTTGCAGTCTTACACCCCATGATTTCTTATTTGTAAAATCTACGAACACAAGGACATCACACGCATAAGTTATGCGCAACGATCTTCCTATTAGTACTCATTACAATAATGTAAACGATAATTACCATATGTTTAAATCGCCACAACAGTACGATATTAGCTACTAAATGGAGTGTGTCTACTTTGTTATGCCCCGCCAATAAATGGCGAATATGCATATAGTGTACACATTTTTTATTTTAAAATATATTTACAGTATTTTCAATATAGCTTTATAACCTAGAACTTAAATAAACAACTTAAGTCAGTAAGTAAGTGTAAAAACTTTCTAATGTTATGTTCGAATCTACATATAGAATATATGATGCATATATTATATATATATTACTCATAAAAAAATAGACTAAATTGTGTGAACATAAACCAATATATGAACAGTAAAACTGTCCTTTAAAGGAGCATGTTTTGAATTCCTTTATTCCATTCAAATAAAAAATACAACGAGCTCTACGCTTGATTGAGATCACGATTTAGTATACTAATTATCTCCTTATATGCACTGTCTGTCTGTCTGTTTGTCTGGTCTGTCTGGTCAGTCTGGTCTGTCTGGTCTGTCTGTCTGTCTGTATCTCTGTCTGTCTGTATCTCTGTCTGTCTGTCTGTCTGTCTGTCTGTCTGTCTGTTTGTCTGTCTGTCTGTCTGTCTGTCTGTCTGTATGTCTGTCTGTCTGTCTGTCTGTCTGTCTGTCTGTCTGTCTGTCTGTCTGTCGGTTTGATTTACATCAACCCTGGCTTTATTAAAGTGCGTCAAAAATAATTAATAGAATATTAATTGTAAACTAAATAAATGCCTCCTGTAGGCGGGAGTCGATAAAGATGGGCTCGGTCTTACGTTCGAATCCGATGCTGCAGCCGTTTGGTGTACTTCTGCTGTCAAGGAGGCTCGAACGCTACAATTGCCTGGTCAGAGATACATTGTTATAAATAATGAAGGTAGGTGACCATTGGAAATACAACAACGCCTAGCTATATTATTGTGCAATGAAACTTTCGTTTAAATATTTGCTTCTTTACTATAATATATGTGCTTTACCATACAGTAAATTCAGTTATGCAGTCATGTATATTTATCTCTGTACAAAAGGTAACAAAATAGATATCACGGTGCATCAAACAACCTCAGACGGACCAGGAGAAAACGTAGGGATCGAATCCTATGACGGCATTTCCTTGGAGCAGTATTTTTTAGAATACTTGGATGCAATTTTTGGAAAAGGCGTTATAGACGATTTACGCAAAAATGAACAAAGTGCGTATTTTGAGTTAATCGAAGAAATTGCCGGAAAACATGACATTGATGAACTATTGAGAAAAACTATTATTCGTTTGCGACTTCCTTCACAGTTAAGAGGAATAGCTTATGCCGGCCAAACTCGTGTTGCTCCAAACATAACAGCCGACAAGATTAAAATTGACGTCTCGTATCTAAAACAAAGTCTTGAAAATTTGATAACAAGTCTAGTCGAACACATCAAGAAAGTTTTGGTAAAAACACAACAGAAGGAAATTCGATCAGTGTTAGTTGTTGGTGGCATTGCAGATTCAGCATTTGTGCGAGATCAGTTGAAAGAGAATCTACCCGGAATAAATGTTTTTGCAAATTATGGAGACGAAAATTGGGCGGTTGTAAAAGGAGCCTTATTGTTCGGACATAAAGATGTATCTACTCGTACGAAGAATGTAGGTATTATTATGCTCTGTGTTTGCATTCGCTTTTCATAGAATATGTTGGGAGTAATGTGTTTTAAATGTTTGTTGGTCTGTGATGATTATAATTAGTATCATGATTATTATAATGATTGCGACTCTGCTGTTGCTGCTGCTGTTATTGCTGCTATTGATGATGGTGATGATGGTTATGATGTTGATGGGGATGATGATGATGATGATGATGATGATGATGATGATGATGATGATGATGATGATGATGATGATGATGATGATGATGGTGATGGTGACGATGACGATGACGATGATGATGATGATGATGATAATTTCATAATCTCATACGCTTTCAGGGCAAAAATATGCTTCCACCAAACGTGATTTCGAAGAAAACCATGATTACAAAAGCAGAGCTTTCAAAAAAGAAGTTTCCTGTCGTTGCAGCGTTTGACTTTGGAACAACATACAGTGGCTATGCATATGCATATGAATACAATGAACAAAATATAAAAGCCAATAACATTTGGCGTTCTAATGACGCTTCCGCTAGTCTAAATTCACTGAAAACACCGACAACAGTTCTTCTTGACCCGCAAGGACAGTTTCACTCATTTGGGTTTAAAGCTGAAGACGAATTTGCTCGCCTGATAGAAGAAAACGTTCATGGTGGTTGGAGATTGTTTAGACGCTTTAAAATGATTCTGCATAACAATAAGGTAAAATGCAGTTATTCTTTGTCTGTAAGAACATACTTATTGACTCTTGTCGAGTGAATTATAATATTAAACTTAGAACTTATTTAACCGTGTTTATGTATTGTTTAAATGATGACATATTCATTTTTTTTCTTTTCCATAAATAAGTATGGATTTTTTTTTCGACGTTCGTATTGGCACTTGTTTTACCAGCATAGTGGTATTTTTTAATATTGAATACTTGGCATCAGCTTCTGACCAGGTATACGAATGTGGAAGACATAGAAGGCAAGCCATTTCCAGCGTTATCTATTTTTGCCATGTCGATCAAGTACTTAAGACAACATCTACTAGATGCTGTTCAGCTTCAAACAATTGGAATTCAAGAAAGCGACATTCTCTATGTTCTTACTGTACCGGCTATATGGGATGTCGCGGCCAAACAGTTCATGAGAGAGGCCGCAGTGGAGGTAAGCAGTTTTACCATTTATATAAAGTCTACGGAATCCATCAGTTTATAATGTCACAAATGACTTTCATGCATAAATAAGGCATACTTTTCACAACAGATCATACAGAAGTAATAAGGACAAACTATTCATATATTGTAGTTTTTTAGCAGTAGTTTTGTTACTTTCAAAAGGTTGCAATCAACGGGTATCATCTGGCTAAAGCATGTTGGTGCAGTTTGCATTTTATTGTCTGTGAAATGTATTTTGTGTTGGCGCATTGCAGTAACGTCATTTCTAAAAATAACGAATGAAAATCAGCATCGTACATGATTGCCTAAATCAATGAAAAATCATTCCCACCAAAAATATAAATAAATACGCCGATCGTGAAAGATATCGAGTTTATTTGCATTCGCATTTGATTCATCGGGAAATGAAATGAAATATCAGATGGGCGTTTTCTAATCCGAAATGCAACAATAAAGAGATGATACAAGTAGGTGTTATCAGCATTAAATGTACATAACGGCAGGATACATATTTCCTCGTTCTTAAAACAATATTATTTTTATTCTATATCGTGCAACAAAAATAACTAAATACTGTTAAGAATATATTTTGTAAAAGGGTGAACTTGCAATAATTTATACGTTAGTATTCAAACTACATTGTGACTTGATAATATCCCAAATCAATATACAAGCATTGGGCCAACGTTGGCTTATGGTTGTACCGTTGGTTCAATGTAGCCGTTGGTGGAGCGACGTTGGCACTTCGTTAGCCATACACTGTTAAACAAACTCTTTGTAAATTGTGTTGTTTACCCTACATCGTCAAGATAGCAAAGCACAAACTATATTTGTTATACAGTGGACTAATGTTGGAACAATGGCGGCACTTTCAAACAATGGTAAAGGAAATCATTCTGATGCTGCTGCAGCGGATGATGAAAATAATCATAATACTAAATTCAATAAATTGTAACAATACTAATAGCATTAAGATGTATACCAACCATTATTGTTATTATAATGATAATAATGATGATGATGATGATGATTTATATTATTATTACTATAATCATTAGTATTATTATTATAATATTAATAATAAATAGTATTATCATTTTGTTTAAATTATCGTATTGCCCCCGGCTCCTGACAAGTGAATATGTTGCTTTGAATATCTGCTCGGCTTATTTTTGGCTTATTTATTGGCAAATTGTTTTCGCTTTTTTCAACGCAAAATTTAAATCTGGACCTATGTTTGGCCAAATAAAATAAATAAAAGCAAATAAAGGGCCAAGGAGGCAGCAGCTAGAATAGCAGCGACAAGGAAGGCAATTAACTCTTAAAATCCTATTTATTCTAATAGACTGTCACTTAATAAGACAGAGCTGGTGGTTGTTTTAGAGAACTTGAAAAATTCTTATATATTGCAAAAGAAAAAACAAACTTCATTTAATGTTTATAATATGTTTCTCAAAAATATTTATAAATAATAACTATTTTTACGAATAACCCTAGAAGAGAATAGTAGTATTATGTTTATATTGTTTTGAAACTGTTAAAATTGTTTGTAACACATAAAGTTTAATGTGTATTAATTGTTGTTTTTCTCTATTCACGTTTTGTTCAAATATCTCGAGTTTTCACATGCTTGGAATGTCTTTTTTATAAAGAGTTTTCCGACATCTGACTTAGAATGGAATACTCTTAATCGAATGGTACATTTTTTTCAAACAAATGTTTTAGAAAAAAATAGATACCTTGAAATAAGTATTAATAAGGTAATATTTTGAATTCCTTACTCCCATCCTTATATGCATTGTCAGTGTCGATGGCACCTACAACATAAGACTCATAAAAATATCCATAAGTGTCATATTACAATTATAATTGTCATCGTACATTAGATGCAACTTGTTGTATTAAACAAATAAAAAACGGTCAATTTGAGAACAACACATGTCAGTTTTTGTGTTTATTTCACCTTGTGTTGTATTTCAAGACAATACTTATAATACAACAATGCATATATCGGTTTCAAAGTTCAGTGGAGATTAAATATACAGCCGACCAGAGTGAGCCATTTCTAATCCGGAGATTAAGCGCCTGCCCTTTTCTTCTGCGTTGACATATGTGTTGTCGTTTATTCTGCCTCTCCCCCTCCCGACAGATAAACATTAATTCTGACTCTGCTATACTCCCGAGCTATAGTTGATGCCATGTTTCATGAATGTCATGTTACGCCAATGCTGCTTCGTGCTTTCCTAAGGGACTGTGCTGAAAATAATTTGCAGTCAGTGTTCACTGGGAAAAATCATAATTTTTTATCATATTCCCAAAATAGGGTGTAAACTAAGTAGACAGCTTAACTAAGAAAAGATACTTATATAAATATATGTCATCGTTAAATGTTCGGCCATGTTGATATCTAACAGTTTACATTACATGCCGAAACATATTGTCAAAATATATTTAATTATCTGCATTATTATATGACATTTGTGTAAATTGCTCTTTTCGCGAACCAGGCAAACATTTTGCCATAAGACCCGTTAATAAATCGCAAGCGACCGTATTGTGGTTATCGATAAATCTATTTATGCATTTCAGGAACGTTTAATCGCAATAATCTGTTAATGTCATTCGCTCGACAGGCTGGTATCGACGCAGACAGACTTTTGCTGGCGTTCGAATCAGAGGTTGCGGCCTTGTGGTGTGTCCAACACTATAAAGTGGATGTTCTTCAGTTGATTGGGCCCAAGTACATTGTGGTTGACTTGGGAGGTATATCATTCGAAACTTATCCATACATGTATAGACAAATGTATTCTTTTTTATTTTTATTTAATATATTTACGATTGTTTTGTTTTCATTCAAATTCGTTGGCATGTTTGTGTAGAATACGCATTAGTTGAATTGTTTGTTTATCTTTAAGCTAAGACGGTAATTCGATTAAGGTATCGCAAAATTAGCTTTTACATATAAAGAAAGGCAGATGTTGCAGTTTCAACAAGATTTAGAAGATGTCAGTTATTTAACACCCTTAATAAAGAGGAATAAAAACAAATGTGATGCCGACCTACCTAAATAATGTGTGTGGAGATGTTATTTGAAACAAACAACTTATTTTATGGGGAAAAATGCTGAGCGAGCTTTTAAGGGATGTTCTGTTGTCATTTTAATTGTTTTAATGATCGCAAATGATTGTTGTAGAATATCAATGCACATACCATGTCTTTTATATGTATATATAACGACTAGGTTACCTGATGTACTTTATGTTGTCAATATTACGATGCATAGACTCTCAATAAAACATCGTGCCTTTACAAAATTCATAAGAAACATGCAATCATGATATGTAAAACATCGTTTAATGCATGAACTAGGTTGACCTGTATTCAAAGTTATGTTTTCCAGGAGGAACGGCAGACATAACAGTGCATGAACGACAACCGGACGGTGACGTAAGGGTTATAAACAAGCCAACAGGAGGCGCATGGGGTGGAGTCAAAGTCGATGAAAATTTTTACGAATACCTCGAAGATGTTCTAGGAAAAGGCGTTTTAGAAGAATTACGTAAGACGGATCTAGAAGATTATTACACGTTGATCAGAGAATTTGAAAACAAAAAGCGGGCTGATCCAATAAGTACCAATCGCCTCACTACTGTGCGTATTCCAAGTTCACTGAATCAAATTGCACGTGAAAGACAAAAAGAAAACAATATTTCCGGCAACACAAAGGCTTTTAAAGCCGACAAACTGCGCATTGATTCATCAATTGCTCAAGGCTGGTTTGAACATACAGTTAGTCCACTTCTAAAACACATTAAAGAACTGATGAGTCAAAAAAATATTGCAGATGTTGGCACAATAATGCTTGTCGGCGGTTTTGCAGAATCCCTGTATGTCCAAAACAGACTTAAAGAAGAACTAACTGGGATTAAAATAATTGTCCCCGAAGAAGCTGGATTGGCTGTGGTTAAAGGCGCAGTAATATTCGGACAGAGGCCGTTTATTTTTGCATCACGTGTAATGAATTACACCTACGGCATTGAAGTGTACGATGAATTTGATGAGCGAATTCATCCTGCAGAAAAACGAGTGTTCGTGAACGGAATGTGGAAAGTTAAAAACTGTTTCCATCCTTTTGTTCGGGCAAATGAAGCCATTCCTGCAGACCATTGCGTAACCCATTATATGACACCGATGGCTAATGTGTCTCTGATTTCTGTGTACAGATCATTATTAGAGAATCCAAAATACACGACAGATGCTGACTGTGAGTATCTCGGAATGTTAATGATAGAGAACACAGAAAATGTATCATTCAGCCTTCAGGAAAAGGAGGTGTCATTTCTGTTTGGAACTACGGAAATACTTGTGAGTGTAAATCACGTTGAGACTGGGAGAGAAGAAAGGCTCGTTTTAAATTGTCTGTAAGAAAGCACTATGGTTTGCACATAATTGGAAAATGACGGAAAAAAACAACATAAAATTGTGTGAATATATATTCACGTTAGCAAGCTTCAGCTGCTTCAAATTCAATACATTTTGCAATATTTATAAGTAATTTTTAAGGAGTTTATTAATCAGAGAGCGATTTCTTAATTACTTCTTTTTAAAAAGGTATGTAGGTCTTTTGTGTTTTTTTAAATCGTATACACTTACTTGCAAGCTGATTTACTTTAGAAACATCGTCAGAAATCGAGTTAAGAGATGTATACAATTGTCTTGATCCAAATGTATTCATTCACACATGACTATGTGTTGCTGTGTCTACATACTAGTCCAGCTCTACACACACATAAACAGTTACAAAGCTATAATGCGCTGCTGGAATGTCTCAATAAATAACGTGGCAACTTTCAATTGATCTTTTTCAAAAACAAAGAAAAAATGATAGTATGTAATTTGAACATTATATTACATATTATTTTACCTGACTTCGTATTCCGAGTGAAACATGTCATATACCCATTCCTTTTTGATGTGTTATTACTTTGGAATGTAAAATACTTCTATTCCCAACAAATAGCAGAGTACTTTGGAAGAAGTTCATGTTAATTTATGTTTAAATGTGTAGTGATTCGTATTGAGCCTTATTTATAATTTCGCCCTTTAAACTAAATTATTAAATAGATCAACCATCGTTTGTCCATCCACAAAATTGTTGAAGTCTTTACTAAGTGAGATTAAGTTGCGGAAGTATTTTTATTCATCGCGCAATTGTCGCGTTTACTTCGACCGTCTCTTTCTTGTTTTTGTAGAATGGACACCCTTTTTCACAAGTATAATTGATACGTAAAGTATACCCGGGCGCATGTAAAGTTCTTACTCCACATATGGATGGGAAAAATAGTCATGACCTTTTGTCTTGCAGAATTAAATAACTGCTTAGGGTATAACACGGTGTTTACCGCCATTAGGTATGTCATTACGTTTGTACAAATGGGTCAAACGCGCATAGAACCTACATAACAAATTATTGCAAAGAAATTGATATTCTATTTATTGCTATCAATATACATGTTTGTATTTCTTTTGACCTTGCAGTCAAGGATAACCCATACAAGTGCAAGCACTTATTTCCAATGGGGTCCTTTGGTTTTTTGCTGAAGAGACAGCAATCAGAAGAGACAGTATTGAGATACAAGGAATCCGGGTGCGATACCCTAGTTCTTTGCGAAAAGATCCCTTGGTTCTTTTACGTGCTCCGTGTATAGCACCGATACACGCGTGAATTACATGGGTTTCATACAAGTACATCTATAGTTGGGTGGGAAAAACTTGAAGCATTTCTGAAATTTCCAATTAACAATTGAACCAAACACTTATTATTTAAACGTATTTTTTAAACCCGTTGCATCATGCACTTAACAGTTGGTGCATATTATCATACTGACGGCTGTTGTTCAGACTTCCGGCTTGCGCTATTGTAACAAATAGTATACGATTTAACATTTTAACTATGCATATTTTGTCTGACATATTAGATACTAAATTCATCCCCGAAATCATGTTCTGACAAGTTAATATGTGAAACTCATCTTAAAGTCTATCAACTTATCATGTGTACGTAAATTACTAATAAATGGGTTATTCGTGTATCACTGTTGGGCGTTTTATGATCGGCCAATTTACTGTTCGTATGTAACAAGTAATGATGTTTTAGTTGATTTTATATTTTGGGTTCGGTCAGTTTCCTTAAGGTGTCCCATAAGGCTGTGGGTCGGTCCGATAATGTAGCTTATCGTCATCCATACATGTTATGTTTCTATGTATGTTACAATGTGACGCGAGTTTTGTAGTGTTGCGTGTACTACAGTGTAATCAAACCCACGGTTCATCGATTCTAAAAGGCTTTGATTTCTTGTAAAAATGGCATATATAAATGCCGTTATTTAAAGATATACATGCCCATCGTTTGAAAATTATATTTCTTTATCATTCTAAACACACCTGAAACGAATAATGTATTATTAATAATCAGAGCTTTATGTATGATATAAATATGTAATATTTATATGTGTTTAAGTTCTCTTTTGGTAGTTAAATTTCTGTGAATTTTATTCACCAATAGTGCCATCCATCATAGTATACAGTCTGAAATTTTATCGTATTTTGCATTATTCAATAATTGTTTTTTGTAAGTATTTAATCCGGTCTTTGTTGTCGCTGTAATTTTTTGATTTCTTAGTTTAAAAATAATGTTTATTCATATGGATACAATATGCCGAAACACAACAATGTTTTAACTAAAATTGATGTCATTATTTTGTAATTTTGAATGCAAAATCCAAGGTATGAGTGTGTTGTTTTGTCGATTTGAATTCAGTATTAATTTTAATGTATTATATTTATCAGAATGTGTTTTTTTTTCTGACTGAAGTTCAATTACCAAACATTTTTTTCTTGTGTCCATTAGTTGTATTTTACCATAGTCATAGTATTTGGTAAGTTTAGTTGTGTGTTTGATATGTGTTAACAAGCGGTCTGGTTGGTATTTTATATTTGTTTGTCGTATTTCGTACATTTGTTTGTTGACTTACTGTTTGGAAAATGATTCCTTTTCTCCGAGTTAAGGACCTTAAAAGGTTTATCCTCTGCTCGTGCAGCTGATGTGTAAATTCGTGTATGTTTGTTGACATAAAATGCGTTTATTTGAATCAATGCGAATGTTTTTATAATTGTGTTCGTTTGAATATGTATATGTGTCGATGTTGGATTTACAAATTGTTATTGTTGCTATTTCGATTGTTTTAGTGAACTATTATAAATATATACTGTTTTTGCTTCGATAGAAGTCAACAATAAGGATTCATATGAACAGTTAATTGTTTTTGTATTGATGCTAGGGGTTCTTTACAAAGTAGTTTTGTCTGTATTGTATTAATATTTTATCCAGATATAAATACAAACCAAAATAAACTCATTAAATGATTCAATTTTTAAATTCCATAGTGAAAGTGATTGTTTTATTTCTTGATCAGTTATCAGTTATAACTAATTTAATAATGTTTCGTAAAGTTATATCAAAACTTTGTTATTAACATTATAATGAATTATGAAAATGCAAATGATCAACAAGGATGACGAGTGTGGACTGCATTGTCTGACACCGTTCTTAGAGTTCAGATAAACATACGGCGTTTTATTAAGAAGATATAAATCAGGAAATAGTGGGGATTGTGTTTGTCTCTTTTTTACTTTTATCCCTTCTGAATACGGAACTGAGTATTTAATATTTACTATAAAAACATTTTAGATTGGTTTCATCAATTTTGTTGATTAAGTATAAATACAATTTTTAATATTTTTGTTATTCAGACTTGTCGATTGACGATGGTATAATTATATTATCATTTCCCGATTTTATCATTGTCAATGAAGCAGCGTCTTTGAGTCAGTATTTTTAACATGCTTCAACTCAGGTAAGCATTGTTTGCATTTAAATGTTATTTCCCCCGTTCCTTTTCATTTTAATAATGTTTGTCAATTTCACTATTTCTTTTGTTAAAAATGTTGTCATAATTTTGAAATTATGTTTTATGTTTTTTCAATTAATTATATTTTGTATAGCCTCTTCTTAAATTGCACAAATAACAGAAGGACATTGTTCCACCTATTTAATTCTACACCATGTTTGTATTTCGCATCGGATAAACGTGAACTATTTTACAAAACTCTTGGCATTTTGGCAAATTAATTTTCAATTTCAGCCTTTGATGGGTCAATATTAAATCAAATGCATGCTCCAATATATCATAACATAGTATAGGATTGTTGATAATACAAATTCCCTTGTCCGTTCGTCTGTTCTTCTTGCCGTCCGTCCATTCTTCTGTTGTCAATCTCAAAAAACTTTTCTCCTTCAGTGGTGAAACTTAACAAACATATACACGAGCATGTGATCTTGAGCCCGTTTGTAGTTGGTTTCATTTTAATCGAAATTACCGGTTTTATTAGCTCCACTGGCCAGAGGCCAGCGGGGTTTATGTCATGGTCCTGTGTCCGTCGTTTGTGCGTGCGTGCGTGCGTCCGTGCGTACTTTTTCTTTAAACATCTCCTCCTAAACTACTGGTCCAATTCTGATGAAATTTCTCAGGTATGTTTCTTGGGTGAACCTCTTTCAAATTTGTTCAAATTTTGCCCATGGGGTCAAATTTGACCCTGTCCCGGGGGTCACACAATTGAAAATTTGCTTATATAAGGCCTATTTTGTGAAAACTTTAAAAATCTTCTTGTCCATAACCATTGGGCCTAGGGCTACCAAATTTGGTATGTAGTGATATCTAATAGTCCTTTACCAAATTTCTTCAAATTATGCCCCTGGGATCAAATTTGAACCTGCCCCGGGGGTCACAAAAATAAACATATGCTTATAAAAAGCCTATTTTGTGCAAACTTTAAAAATCTTCTCGTCCATAACCGTAGGGAATAGGGCTACCAAATTCGGTATGTAGTGAGATCTAATAGTTCTCTACTTAGTTTGTTCAAATTATGCCCCTGGGATAAAGTTTGACCCTGCCCCGGGGGTAAAAAAAAATGAACATACGCCTAAATAACCCCTATTTTGTGCAAACTTTAAAAATCTTCTTGTCCATAACCATATGGCATAGGGCTACCAAATGTGATAGGTAGTGACATCTTAAAGTTCTCTACAAAGTTTGTTCAAATTTAGCCCCTGTGATCAAATTTGACCGTTCCCCAGGGGTCACAAAATTGAACATATGCTTATATTGGGCCTATTTTGTGCATACTTTAAAAATCTTCTTGTCCATAACCATTGGGCCTAGTGCTACCAAATTTGGTATTTATTAAAATCATAAAGTTTTCTACCAAGTTTGTTCAAATTATGCCCATTGGGTCAAATTTGACCCTGCCCGGGGGTCACAAAAATGAACATATGCTTAAATAAGGCCTATTTTGTGCAAACTTTAAAAATCTTCTTGTTCATAATTATAGAGCCAAGAGCTACTTAATTTGGTATGTAGTGACATCTATTAGTCCTCTACCAAATTTATTCAAATTATTCCCCTGAGCTCAAATTTGACCCTGCTCCGGGGGTCACAAAACTGAACATATGCTTAAATAAAGCCTCTTTTGTGCAAACTTTAAAAATCTTCATGAGAATAACCGTTGGGCCTAGGGCTACCAAATTTGGTATGGAGTGACATCTTATAGTTCTCTACCCAGTTTGTTTAAATTATGCCCCTGGGGCCAAAGTTTTTGTTAACATTTTTTTAAATTTATTTTTTACTTTTTTGATTTGTTTATTTTTTCAGATTTTTTTTTCAATATAAGACATGCAATGTTTACATGTATATGATCATCAAAAAAAGTGATACAATGTAGCAGAATTATGTCAAATATGGCCAAAATGATCCCGTCACGGCTCCCATTAAAAAGTTGTTCAAGAAAATTTGATTCGTCAAAAAACATGGCCACAGGAAGTCGTTTTAAAGGAACTTTCATAAATCTTGTAGAACATGTGTAGATTTGATCTTCAGCATCTAAAAATATGTGAAATAGAATGAACGACAATATCTTTTGGAGAGATAAATGTACCTACGTTATAAGCAAAGGACCTGCGCGACAATTCCCGGGCTTTTTAGTCTGTTTAGTAGTAACGTTTTCCATATATAAAAATGCTAACCCTTCCAACTTTAAGCGCCCAGTGGGACAAGGGATAGAAAGAGAAAGTCACATGCTTGAGTACATTTCAACCCATGCGCATTGCACGCTTTTTTCGCATAAAAAACAGTGGAGCGATACAGGGCCATCATGGCCCTCTTGTTTGAAAACTCGCCAGAATTAAACAAAAGAGAAATCAATTATCAACATTATTTACAAGAATGCAGAAATAATAGAACACAAGGAAATAGAGTTCGAGCATTTTCTGCATGTATAAAGTATATACATCTGCTGCATACAGGACACACTTCTTCAAGAGAGAAACCTCTCCAATAGCAGAGGTTTTAAGGATCGTTAAGGAAGGAAGAAGAGAGGACTGATGACACTTAAAAATAACAATCTGAAAGCCAGCGACAAAAATAACTATATGGGAAAGCAGGAGTGCATTCGCACCAAGACCACCAACACGGTGGGAAACTAGAACTGGTTAACTTCTATCACCCCATTCGCAAGATGTTATCCTCGTTCCAGAAATCGGCTTTATCATTGTCGAAGACATCAACAGCCTGTTCAAAAGTAAGGGATATTACACCATTAACAAGAAATGAAGAATAGATAGAAGCGTGGCAAGACGAGAAACAAATAATACTCGTGAACGATCCCAAAGAGCACCACATTCTTCTCCAACCGCTGGTTTCTATAACCACATATTTCGACTTGTGCACAGAGAGTGTACATACAAGTAGCAGTATAACTAAAGGGCCGCAGTTAGGAGGAAGAGACCATCAGCTTGACCTACTTACCCTATGTGGCAAACCCACATCCACCAAATATGTCACCAAAATATGAAAGCACAAAAAGCTAAATGGGATGCTTGAACATCCGGACTGACGCATAACCTTGTCACTGAAGGAAGAAACATCAAAAACATAAAACGGGATTTACGAACGCTAAGGAAACAATACATAGAGGGGTCAGAAGGAACTCTCTATACTGCAAGCAAGAATTACTTAATTCGTACAATGAGAGGATGCTGATAACAGCCGCAGCAAAGTAAACAACATCAAGCTCCAAGAAAAAAGGCCCTGTTCGTAAAGATCAAGCTAAAATGTACAAAAAAGAGCTGGAGAGTCGATACATCAAATCTGAAAAAAAAACAAAGACACCATAGATTTGTTGACGCTGACCGTAAACCCTTAAATGACAAGAATAGCAGGTAGGAGAAGATCACCCTTGAAGAAGGAGGAAAGACCTTTAGAGGAAAGGTTTCTGCTAAATATTTGGCACAAGCATACGCATTGAAGAGCATTACTACAGAATCAAGGACACTAGAGGAAGAAGGAAAGACAAAGGACCGGCAATGGCACCAGCGCGCATGTCGATTATTGATTATTGAGAAATGCTGAGATTGATACTTCTTTTTGGACGTTTATTCAATTGGTTGACATAAACACAACATTCCTCAAAAATACCACAACAGAAGACAAATCAGATTTAAATCATATTGACGTAAATGTCTTAAAATAATGCATACTGATAAATATTCAGGATGCATGCATGTTGCTGCACGGTTTCTCTGCAATCGGCTATTGTTCTCTGAGTTGATCTACTTGTTCCTGAAAAAAGCCTGACATTACGGCACGGCAAAATGGGTCACTGGCGTGTGGGTTTCAAATTCGAAGTAAGTTTGTCATCTTATTTTATTTTACAATAATTAACATATCGAAACAATGCAATTTCAACGCAATTATAAAAATATGCAATCATACATCCGCCAATAGATCGATCCATAGGTTATAGGTTACGTCATGATTCAGTATTTCGTATTTGCTGTGCCATTATATCGTCTTCATGACTAAAATCCTTCAGACAAATGCCACATTGAATATATCTTAGCAGATCGCAATCACCTGAAATCAATTAATGTAATAGCATTTATCATTTCTATTCATTAATATTCCTGTGGTGTGGAAAAACTATGTCCGACTCGTTCAACACGGTTTATTTTACCATCGGACAAGTCGATTCTTCCGGTCAACTTGTGCGCTGTCAAGTATAATATCGATGTAAGAAAACATGTTCATGATAGAAAACAACTAATACCTTGAACCAGCAAACCCGGCAATGAGACCAAAATCAAAAGATTTAAATGAGTTGGTACTTCTATATGATCGCGATATAGCTTGCGCATGTAAAACGTGCACAATCCTTTGTCCTGCATGTAGAATGTCGCTTCACTCTCGTGATACGTGCAGTGAATTGAAACTATTTGTTTCTTACCAGATTTGATTTTTTTACTGGCATGCATTTCTTCTGTCAGCGTATCTATATATAAACGCACAAATGTGTTTGCAAACTGTTACCAAATATAGAGTTTAGAACGTTCAAGAACACAAACGGTTTTGACCTAGTTTATGACATATATAAAGGCATTCAGTTTGCGTGAACATATATTGTATTAATAGAGTACATGACTTTATTTTAACTAACGTAAATTTTACGCACATTTTCAATTGTTATATCAAGTTTTAACCGCACTGCACTTTGAAAATCGAAACACGAAATGGGAGTATCGATTAGGGCTCAAACGGGTCAAACCATTTCTTCAGGTCGGGTCTGCGGGTCGAAATTAAAAAACTCGTGGGACTAAATCCTTCAGACTTATGCCGCACTGAACAGAACTAAGCAGATTGCCATCCCCTGAAATCAATTTTTGTATTAGCATTTATCATTTCTATTTTTGGTTGTGGGAGTAATATGCTCGACTCGCCCGACACGGGTTATTTTACCAAATAATGTAAGTTTAGCGTATTTTCAAATTATTTATCCGTTTAACTTTTAAAATTGGAATATGAAATGTGAGCCTTGATCTCACAATCATTTGCCATTACATTAAACTCGACCTCATACAAAGGTGCCTGGTATAATTGTTTATTAAGTCAGTTGGGGTTTATATCAGTCAATGTTTGGATGTTCTTCATATTACTCAGAAAAAAGTATGAAGCCATCATTTTAAGTAGAAATGAAGTCACAGAACAAATAATATGATACCAAGAAGTGTTACAATTTCGACACACAGTTTTAATGACGTCATGATATACACTTCAAACGCGTCATACACAATATGTAATCTCACTAAAAATGCAGAGTCGTGTCGAGTAGTAATTTTAGTTCTTAATTTCACTTCTTCATATTAAACACTGGGTGAGAAGAGGTATGATAAACAGATAAACAGGCTACTGCCCTATCGTTTTGTTATATATCAGGCTCGGCAGGAATACAAAAAAAAACGGAACGGTTAGCCTCAATGTTATTTTATTCTTAGCCTAACCATTGAAACAAGTTTCCAATAAAATATCTGTGTATATAATTCCGCTTGTTCAATATTAAAGCTGTGCAAAATAAATCGTTGTGTTATTTTTCCCTTATCTATTCTTCAACGAACGTGCAAACCCAGCGAAGTGTATACAAAACATAAAATATGCTGAAAGTTAGACTGTGTGGTTTCCATGATAATCTAATAAGTTTTAAACTGTCAAATTACACACACTTAATATTGAAAGCCATACTTTGAGCTTTCGTCCGTGTACTACGGACTTCATCAGCAGAATGATTTTCTACTGTTGGGAACCGTTAACACCGCTTATTGTCAAGATGTTAACGCTCACTAGCTTTCCTGGACACCAATACCATCAGAAAACCGGACGGCAGCTTAAAAATCACAATCTACAGAAAACCGACACATACAGACCAATATCTAGATTTCAACTCCCACCATCCGAATGAACACAAACTGTCAGTAGTAAGAACTTTTTTTGGCAGAGCTAAATCAATAATTTCAGAAGAACAGGACCTGAATTATGAAATGCAGCATGTCAGCCAGGCCTTGACGAAGTGCCACTATCCGGAATGGGCACTGAAGNTCCGTAGTACACGGACGAAAGCTCCAAGTATTGCTTTCAATATTTAGTGTGTGTAATTTGACAGTTTAAAACTTATTAGATTATAAAATATGCTATTGAAGTTTGAGCTGTTAAGTTGCAGTCATTTGCACAGTCCATTCAACGCATGCAAAACAGTGTGTTCAGTCAGCTATTCATTTACGTAAGTATTCCATTCAGAAAACTTTGAATTACAATTAACTATATCCCACACGGAAAACGTATATTTTCAAATAACTCATTAAAAAAATGTTTCATTGTGTAGTGCGTTACAATTCAAGTGTATATCAGTTACGCCTGTGTTAGCGTACAGCGCACATTAAGCAATATCTGTCACGAGCCGTAAAACTATAGGTTGACAGTAGTCCGAAATTGACAATTTAAAGTAATTTATATGCCGACTTAAATCGATTTAATGTCCAACTACAATAATAACTGAAATCTAAACCAGAATAACGAAACAGTGCAGTCGTTTGATAGAATGTCTTGACGATGTCTTGACTGCTTTACACACCCAAGAGTAGCCTAAACGTGTCGGAAATCGGGATGAATTTGTTTGGAAAGTTCGTGCATTAAATCAGAGCACAGCTCGAACACTTAATAAGTGCTCCGGAAGCAACAACACTTATCTAAACATACTAGCAATAACTCTGAAGTACTTGGTGATTAAATAAATATACTGATAGTCATCATACAAAATACTGCCAATCTCCACGTTCATCGACTTTTATGTAAAATTTACTTAAAACTAAGCTCAACGTTTACTTAAACAAATGGCCTTCAAAATTCCCTACTGAAAGGTGTAGCGAGAGAATAACGTACTAGCACAAAATAATTATTATTGTTGAACATGGGATTCCGGTAGATTGTTAGGACAATATAATTGTTTCACGTATGTTGTTGGTTGATTTCGTGTTAAGTGATGAAATAAAATCATCTACATTTTTTCTTTGGTATTACTATATTTGCATCAGAATTGCATCGACACGTAGAAAAAGTAAATACAAGTTTAACAATACAATTTCCATCATTTATTAAGCATCCTTATAAAAATAACTGTTAATGGCAATCACAATCATTCATGTACATATAGCCACAATGTATCCTGGTTGGTACAGGAAGCAAAGTAAATGTGAGATTCTAACAGCAAATATACTCGGTCAGAAATTAAATAATACATTTTTATTTTGTCTGAATTAATTTTAGCCAGCAGACAGAGACCTTTCGCTCGGTCTTTCTTTTTTTCTTTTTTACACAAGAGTTTGCTGTAAGTCTAGTGAATTATGTAGTCATGCGCTTTTGTGTATATGCATTATAAATATAGATTTGTCAACTCAATCTATGCTTGACATGTTTGTACTGAGTATACATATTCTTGAAAACTGTGCGAAAAGCTTGAATGACTAGAATATGTTATGTTCGATGTTAGATCAAACATATAGGTCTCCTTCAAAGACATGTCGCATAAAGATCATGATTTCTTTATACATGTATGAACGTTTCCAATCAAATCAAACAGATCTGTGGTTCCGATATCGTGTTTCGTGGGAGAACGTCTACAAACATAAAAATGTCCAAACCAATCTTTTTTTCAATTTCTCCTTGTCCGCTCGCCGATAATAAAAATCTCAAAACGCGGATAAGCAGTCTAGCTCTAAACTAAGTGTGCTATCCGGGTATGGCTTTCGAAGTTTCGACATATGTTGGTCAACAATGTCTTAACAGCACTTCGAGTAATAATAAGTACACCATTACCATATTAGTAAATGATCTGCATTGTAGTACCAAAGGTCTTGAAAAGCAATTATATGCGTAGATGAAAAAGTCCAATAATATTTACACATATATCTACTAAAATGTGTAATATTATAGTGGTGTGCATACAAATTGACATCAAGTAGCACAGATTAATCTCACTTCGTGAATTGGACTATGTATTTAAAAACAAAATAGTTTCTGTAAACATACATTGATCAAAATTAAATGGTCAATAGTTTTTTTTACACAATACATAAAAGGACGTTTCACAGAATGCAACTTTATAACAAGCGAGATGAATTTATTGAGCGTCGTCAACGTAACCATATGCTAAAAGTAACTTTTTAACACGTGTGCATTGAGAAATATTTTACAAAATACTCACAATATGTTCCGGAAAGCGACAAAAGCTGAGAACGCATTCATTAGCAATAGGTTCATTTGAACTGACATATGTTCTGTTTTCATTTCATTTCGTTTTCCCAACTATTTTCAAATAGTTTCTACCCCATGAACGTCCTGACAACATCACTGACACCTCTGTTACAAAACGAACACCTCTTCGTGTCAGATGCACAGGTGATACACATCACGTGATGAGCACAGGGCAGGAACAGCGCGTTCGAATCGTTGCTTTTACATTTTGAGCATTTCACAATACTCTTCAAACGTTGGTTTTCTTCGTGAAACAATTCTAAAGAAGAATATAGTTAAGTTTACTGTATTGTATCACGTTTATATAATACAACAATTACTAAAGAAACTTTTTGTAGTTATGTCGGCAAGATTTCATTGAAAATAAATTTCAGTTAAACAATTGGTAAACACCCATTCGATTTTTTATAACAACCATGCGTTTTCAAAAATTATAACTATACAAAGAATTAGTAAGTATTCGTGATTTGGAAAATGTCTAAGGATCGGACATACGCTCGTATGATAGTATCCCGTATATAAGACTTTAAATTTAAACTTTATATCAAATAACGATAGAAATAGCACTGTACCTCTTTGCCACCATTACATATAATATTATCACATTCTCCAAAATAATTCTCTGCTAAAAGGCAAACCAATTACATATGTTATGATATAATCCACTGGCTGGCTTGATTGATTATCTGAGACAGCCTTATGCTTTATATCTTATGTACACAAGTACTAACACATCATTCCAAAGCAGAATTTGACTTTATTCGGATATGCTTATATGATAAAAAATACACTCCTTTTACCTACGAATGGTTTGTTATAATTATGTTAACTTCCGAAAAATTGTAATGTTCATAGACAAAAAAAAATCTTCTGCGAAGTGTTTCTATATATTAACATTTGCATATCATGTGTTAATGCGTGGAAAGACATTAACGCTTGCGCATAACAAACACATTACCTGATATTTTATCTGATGTGTATTGAATTGCTGTTTCCTTTTGTATCTGGTCAATACGGTTTATGATGTCCTCAATATTCGGATGGTGATAACCTGCAAAGAGGAAACAAAGTAATCAAATTGACAAAGACGTCACATAATTGTATGGTTAAGCAAATTTAACTTAACTTCGTAAGTTTATTGTACAAACCATCAAGCTTTAAGTGATAAATAGCTTCGTCAAAGATCTCCGCCGTGAACCCCATTTCTTCCATGCATATTGTCTTCATCGTCACAAGATCCATATCAAGATCAAGGTTATTATGATAATAAACTTCTGCCGAAGGGTTTGTTGCGTCATTCTGTGTGAAATATATACACATTCTTAAGATAGTATAACGTATTAAATTGGATACATCATGTTATTATTTAATCATTGCAGTTATTTTATCGACTAGTTTAACATAGTGTCAATAACAATAAGTGAATAAGAATCACAAAACAATATTGCCACTAATGCTCTTTATTAAAAACAAATTATTCACTCTATCACTTTATGATTCATCTAATTTGATATATGAAGATATATTCGTGAGTAATTTAACGGGTCATTACCAACATGGTTGTCGGCGCGTTTGCACTTCGTTGTACGTGTTCAATGAATGCATCCCTTTTTGTTTCCCTTGCAAATATACATGCGGGAAACCACTTGCAATGCTCTGACCATGGGTCGTCATGTTCCTCCCAGTTCCTTAAACCTCCGTTACACGAAAAACATCGAACTTCGTCTTCCACACCTGGTAAAAGTAAAAAGCAATTGTCTTAGCTTCTAAACGTCGCAATATATTTTGTGGGAAGGCAATTTGATAGCGAATTACTTGTAAAAATAAATTCATTCTATATTCATAATGTTAATTACAGCAAATCATGAACTCCAGGACCTCTATCAGGAGAGTTTTCATAAATTAGTATTATTATCCACTACTTGTATAACAGAACATCAACATTAAACATAAAATTATCTCCACCTTGGTAAGGTCAATGCTAAGAATTGGAATTTCAAAACACAGTTTCGAATTCCTCGTAAATACAAAATGAATATCATACTAACTCATACAAATAGTACAGTTACTTAGTTTGTGTTGTTTTTGTAGTAGGCATTGTTGTTGTTTTAATTTATAAACTGATATCATGCAGTGTAAGTGTATTATTAAAAAATACATGCTTCTTCGCTTTACAGTAGTTAATATTATGTACAAAAGAAATCGAACCTGTGTAGAACAGTCCTGCTGCAGCTAACTGTTCTGGACTTTTTGTGCTTCGAAAGTTATCACTCTCGTAACTCAATAGGCGAGACTCGAATGTCAAATATTGAGGACATCTGGAAGTATGACTGCTTGCTGAAAGTAAATTTAATGTGTTGACGGAACTAAAACAGGCCTCAAAAATACCAAAGCACAAGACAATTACATGTATTGGATAATATATACACTAAAAGAGTCGTGAGGCATTCATGTTTCTCCAAGGTTCCTCTTGAATTCCGCGTACTGTCTTTGACGATTGTTCTCTGAGTTGGATTGATCTAGCTCTTTCTGACATTGAGTGATGTACACGCACTAGACATTACTAAAAGATATTGATTTAAAAGTGTGTACAGCCGACTTTATTTTAACTTCGAAGTGATGTTGTCTGTTTACCGACATGAATACTATTATTATTATTATTATTATTATTATTATTATTATTATTATTCAAGTTCATCATTATCATATTACTAAACTAGCAAAACAATCACATACCCGCTTTTTAATCAATCCCTCGGAACCAAACATAGCTTTTAAGTAAAAACATGATTCAGAATCGTGCATGTGCTCTGCCATTGGATCGTCTTCAGGATTAAAATCCTTCAGACCAATGCCGCATTGAAAGCATCTGATAAGATCGTATTCAGCTGAAATCAAACATATTTTAGTAGTTAAAAAGAATATTATTCATTAATTATATCGAGTGTATGCTCATGTGGTGTTCAATTGAATAAAATAAATCCTGTACAAACTGATTTGTGTTATTCACAATTTCATTTACCGAAAATATATATACCTGGATAAAAGAACCCGGCAATAACACATTCGTTTACAGTCGGTTTTGCATGAAGCCAGTTTAAATATTACTGATATCTTGATGATTCTGTAACAAAGCGAGGATAACGCGGCAAAGTTTTGCGCCGTTTTAATGGTGTCTGTTCTGCAAATAAAGGCGCCACTGAATCAGATGCCTCATAACTAGGAACAGCTAAAGACAAACTAGAAATATTATTAGTTACGGAGTTTTGAGATGAAACTTCTCCGTGTGTCGTAAACTCCTTAGCACTACTGCACCTTTGCGTGGTTTTTACTACACTTGGCGTCACTAGGTTTGAATGTCTAAATTGTGTTTCGTTTTGAAAAGATGTAGATGCATTTTCTGAGGCGTGAACATTGTCAACAGATTGTGCATAGGCGCAGATAGTCCCATGTTTTGTGTTAGTGAACGCTGCGCCAGATGGAGTCAGTGTTGCGTTCTGTAAGGCTAATTATCCATAATCCGAATTGAAAGAACTCGATAGTGCGTATTGATTTTTATCAAGTGGACAAACGATTGCTTTTTGGAACGATACGACTGGAGCACTCAGTGATCTCTTTACAAATAATTCGGTAAGTTCCTCGTACCGTACATTTCTGTTGCTGTACAACAAACAGTGTTGTAACAGATCAGTGAACAAGAATACGTTGTTGCAGGATTTTATAGCTATTAAAAACTTGTCTTTCTTACATTCCCACACAATGAACTCTGAACTTGGTATGCCTTCATAATATGTTTGCTCTTTGAAACTTCCTCTGTATTACATTGTTTTTACAATTGTAGAAACTTCTGGTAACACAAACACTTCCAATGTTTCATTGTTTTGAAAGGACATTGGACAATCTGGGAACAATGCGCATAGAGTTTTTATAACCCCTGTAATGTTTATACCATAGTACGGTTTTACCGCAAATAGTACACGGATAACAGTAGAGTCGCAACCATTGATAGCAGTCTTCAGTGAATGTTCCGGTTGTTTTCTTAAATGGATTGTCTTAATTAATTTGCAATTGATCCTCCCAGGTTTTATGTTTTTATTACTGACGCGCCTTGCGAATTCCGTGGCCATTTTGTTTGTAGACATCTCTTCTTATTTATAGACAAACATTTAAGTGTTTATCTGTTATCAGATATAGCTTGGATGTTATCTCGTCGTGCGTTCAATCACAGCGTTTTAAATAGAAAACAAATTGTTTGACCTTGTTTATTATATAATCCATATTAAGTCTTTGAAACGAATGTATTACGCTGACGACTTTAGGAATCAAAGATAACCCACTATTTAGTAAACCAATTAGACACTAATGAACGTAGTAGTTTGTCGAGGTAATCGAACCGCAGATGAACATCTTTGTAATCAAATGTTACTTAAACGTGTTCTTCACATTTTCTATCCACTTTGAAACAAGCTGCACTTTAATAAAAACGAAACTGGAGTCTAATATTGTCATGCAAATACATATTTCAATAATAACAGTTGTAAAAACTTTCCAATTTTAAATTATGTATATAAATCCATGTGTTACTTATCCTCATTCAATATCAATGAACAACGTTGCACAAGACATTGTAAACAACGTACAAAATATTACACCAATTATGTGACACTATTTGCTTATTGTCAGCTTAATAATAAAACTTATTTATATCTGTTATCTTCCCGGTTACAACCGTGGCAATCCGCCAAGTGTTCTCATAATAATACAATATACCTGGGAAGGTCGTACTGTTAGAGCGAAGTATAATTATCGGTCTTATCAACCCGTGAATACAACTGGGACAATGTAATTATCTCTTCTTTTTTAAAACTGATACTGCACTATTCTATTCAATCAAATAATGAAAATATCATACTCAAACTAAACTATATCCAACAAAGATTTTATATATCAAATTACTTATTTAATATCCGTATTGTGATTGTACAACGCACATTCAGTACATTCAGACAGAAACTGCAACGAGTGGTTAAACACACACTTATGTAAACGCTATGTAAACTATAAACTGGGTTAATACGCAGTTTTGTAAATGTAAACAATGTGCTAAAAATAGACTTGTGTATTACCAGTTTGATAGTGAATAGGTTATGGCACATAAAATACCAAAGATG